>PJEM01009072.1:0-75008 GCA_004023845.1 Helogale parvula
GGGAAACAAAACAATAAACAAATCCAAACAAAAACTCCCTTCCCAAAACATACACCCTTCCCAGAAAAACCGACTAACCAACACCACTAATGACAACAACAATGACAAAAACAATAAAAATCATCTGTTTGAAATCTAAACACTCTAATAGCCCAAATATACAAGATTCCCAGTGTTTATAGTGACTTCAGCTTTCCTTGATTCATTATGCAAAATTCTGGCTTCTCTGAGATTCTGCAAAATTCTCTCAAGACCTGCGGTACAATCTTTCATGTATATTCCATTTGATATAATAATACACTCATTCTGTCTCTTTCTGGGTGATGGAAGGTTTTAGAGTTGTAGTTAGTAAGAAGTATCACCACCTGCTTGCAATCCAAACTTGGAAGCAAGTTTCCCTTGCACAGCCCCGTGCTCACTTCTGGAGAGTCAAAACCTCTCTGTTTGCAGTAGGATATGTCAGCCATAGGAAAAAAATCCACTTAAACTCAAGTACTCATGCTTTATATGATGGATTGTAGAAACCTGCTAGTGAGAAGCAAGACCCTGGGTTTTTGTACTGCTCTGCTAGTGGCTTACTCTGTAAACATTTCTTGAATGGCACCTTCCCGGTCTTACAAATATATTTGGAAGAGGTGAGTGGTACTGTAGGATCTTTGCTGTTTGATAAGATTTATAAAATAATAATAAGTAGATAGGTAGATACATACATACATACACACATACATACATAGACATATGACATAGATTGAAACATATATTTTCCAGAAAAGAAATATATAGTATCACTTAACATATGCCCTTCAGATCTGTGATAAGGACACTAATACTACACATGCTCAGTGTGTGACTTTATCCAAGTCCTGTCAATGATCAAAGCCTCCATTTCTACACAGGCAAAATGGAAACAGTAACCTTGCTTCCCTAAGTTGAGCATCAAAAAACTAATGCTTATAAATTAGCTAGTACATCTTACTAATTTTAACTGTTCAATACATAATCATTAGTAATTATAATAAAAACCTTAACGAGTTCCTTTGAACCTAGGTCATATTATCATCTTCTTAGGTACCAAGTGAAATTGAAAGTTAAAAGGATTTTGAATGTTACTTCAGCCAAAGAATTATCTGTTAGGTTCAAATATTTGCTCTTCCATTTTACTAAGTTATTCGCCATGACAAGTTTCCATAGTCATTTCTGCCCCATCTTCCCTTCTTTTTTATTTTTTTCCCTCAAATGTAAAGCGATCTCTGCAAAGTAGCCTCTTTGGAAGACACATCTGGCCTTTTCTTTTTATATTAAAAACTCTTAATGAAACAGATGCTTTAGCTTTTCTTCAAATCATTAGCAGTGATTTTGAAGCCTCATTGCGTTTGGATGGGCTTATTATTTTTTTTCCACTAAAACTACTATTTTATTCCTCACCTCATTTTATTTGATCTTCTTTCTGCCTGGCCTATTGCTTTCTCACTTAAATTCCTTTTCAATGCAGTCTAGAAAGGCCCTTTGAGTCACACATTGGTGAATACGGCAGGATAGTGTTCATAAGCATTTGGAGAGATGCTAGCCAAATAATTGGTAATTCACCATTGACAAAAAAAAAATGAGTAAAAAGCACAAGGCATTCAATAATCTGCATTGCTATGATCAAGGCATTTTTTTTTTCAAGAAAAGTGGCATTTTTAAGACTGAGCAAGGTAAATTCCTTTTTGAGTATTCCTGTAGTAGTAGACACAACATTTTCTCAATGACCTTCTTTTCCTTTAATGCCCCAGTACTGGGGTGCCTGGGTGGCTCAGTCGGTTGAGTGTCCAGCTTTGGCTCAGGTCATGATCTCACAGCTTGTGGGTTCGAGCCTCGCATAGGGCACTGTGCAGACTGTTAGCTCAGAGCCTGGAGCCTGCTTCAGATTCTGTGTTTCTTTCTCTGCTCCTCCCTTCTGCACTCTCTGTCTCTCAAAAAATAAATAAATGTAAAAAAATTTTTTTTTAAAAATAATGCCCCAGTACTTCCTACCGAAGTCACATATCTGAAAGGTATGTGATATCTTTTCATTTTTAATATCTCTTTTACTTGACACTTAGGCTTTGGTCTTACCATTAAGGTACTACTTTCCCTCATCATTCTTTCTATAGGTCTCCCATTACCTTGAATATTGTGATGCTAATTATGCCCAAACGTTTTCTTAATAGTAGAGTGGCTTTTTGAAGTGTTTAGAAGATATTTCCATATTTTGCCTTGAATTTAATCCTCACTAGTTTATGTTTTTATTTTCATAGGTCCTGGTTTTTGTATGATTATATTCTTAGTACCCTGAGGCTATATTAAAAAATACAAGTGCAGAAAGCTTAAAGACAACAGTGCAAATGTTTCATTAAAAATATGTTTATACCATCCAATTTTATATGTCTTTCCCCACAAAGCTTCTTTCTTAGTACACTTTATCTCTTCAGAAAATTACATTATTTTCTTGGTTTTTAAATCAGTAATAATCTATATCATTTTTTGAGTGCTTACATGGAAGGAGAAATATATTAAAAATGTTTTTAAGCATTTTTTTTCAGAATATCTTCATTATGACCCTAGGACTTATGTGGAACTTTGTTTCACGAATGAGGTGAGGCTGAGAGAGGTTAGGAAGTTTACCCAACAGTTCTAAGCCCTTCAGAAATGAAAATGAAATTTAAATTTAAAAAATATGGAGACTTGAGTACATAATCTAACCCACTGTACATACTACCTTCTTGGTAATAATTACTGAGGAACATACAGGTAGAGTAATGCAAGTATAACACTTGTCGGGCACAAAATGTCTTTATTTATTTATTTACTTACTTATTTACATACTTACTTGGTTTTTTTTAAAGATTTTCAAAAGTTTATTTACTCATTTTGAGAGAGAGAGTGAGAGAGAGTGAGGTGGAGGGGCAGAGGGAGAGGGAATGAGAGAGAATCCCAAGCAGACTCTGCACTGTCAGTGAGGAGCCTGAATGGAGCTCGAACTCATGATTCCTGAGATCATGACCTGAGCTGAAATTGAGTCAGATGCTTAACCGACTAAGCCACTCAGGTGCCTCGCAGGCACAAAATTTAAAGTGGCACCACAAATGCCAGTAATGAAGGTTAAAATCTTTTTAATTTGTTATTTTAAATAATCAATGTTAATATAAAGTATTCCGTGATAAACAAAATATCAATGTTTTTAATAAAAACTGGATCAGTATTATTGATCTCTCATGCCTCAGGCTTAAAGGTGGCTCTACATGAAACTGTACACTGACTCCATTTTTCCTTAAAATTTGGATATTTGTTCACCATGTTTTTTTGCACTAATTTTGAGGTCTTTTTTTAAAAAAAAACATTGCATCCCGATATCATTTATTTGACTTACTGGGGTTTTGATGCCTTCCTAAGTTTTAAGATGAGTTCCTTGTGCACCTCACCCTCTTACTAGCACTGGTTTTAGGCTGAATTGCTCGTCATTAGAGCCCCTGATGGTCTCCATCTTGAGCGCATATGTCCAGTTGTACTTCTGTTCTCCGTTGAGGTTTAGCTTGTCCACATGACTTGCTTCAGCCGATAAAATGTGAGCAGGATTAGCATATGTCATCTGTTGCTGGAAGCTTTTGCAAGTCAGTGCAGCTTTTTATATTCCAGATGGTGGAGTCTTTGTCAGCTTATCTTCAGATGAAGGAAGATGAGGCAGAGTGGACAGAACTGCACGTCAGTTTGCAGTGGACTTCAAATGCGAATTTGATCTTTTTAGTTCTATACCTCTGAGATTCAGCTTTTATTGTTGCCACAGAAGAGCTTAGCCCATTTTCATATACTCCCTCAGTAACTTCAAATCTTTGCCAAGTGTCATTTTCTCAGTGACTTTTATGCTAAGTCCCTATTAGAAATTGTAATCTACACAAATATATCTTCCTCTCTACTTCTGACTCTTCATTACCTTGCTCAAGCTTTTCAATAGAACAATCATTTTTTGACATGCTTAATTAGCAATTTACGTATTATGTTTTATGTCTACACAACATTTGATGCTAAACTGACAGGCTTATACTCTCATGAGCCAAAGTGCAAAATTGTAACCTCCAGTGCCAACTGACACAAGAGCCAATAATTGGAGTTGCCATTTTGGATTCACAGGAGAAAGCAAATAGGAAAAACCCAGAGCCCTGCTCATTCAGCAACTTCTTGATCAAATATATCTCTGCATTCTAAAACTCACTAATGATATGCCAAGCATCTTGGGTTACTAGATGTTCTCTAAAGTGGATACTTTATTATTGAGTTTCAAAATACTTCTTAGTCATGCCATTCTTGGGTTATTGATTGAATATTTGGCTTTTAATCAGCATAAATGCAATTAGGGACCTCTCATGTGGATGCTTCACATACTCTTCTGAGTTATAAAATGGCTTAGGCTATGTTAACTTTCCGCAGTTTGCTTTGAAACTGACTTAAAGTATGGAAGCTTAGAAGAGAAGAAACTATTAACAAGCTGTCATGTAACTGACTTGGATTAAAATATTCTGACTAAAAAACAGATTATATTGAAATTAGTATCTAGGTGGCTTCTCTTGAAGTCGCCCATTTACCCACTGGCTTACTCATTAACAGTCACTGTTGAGGAACATGTGTTTTTCTTTTTTCCTTTTTTTAATTTTTAAAATATTTAATTATTTTTGAGAGACAGAGCATGAGTGGGGGAGGAGCAGAGAGAGAGAGAAGGAGAGGGAGACACAGAGTCTGAAGAAGGCTCCAGACTCTGAGCTGTCAGCACAGAGCCTGAGGCAGGGTTCAAACTTATGAACTACAAGATCATGACCTGGGCCGAAGTTGGATGCTTAACTGATTGAACCACCCAGGTGCCCTGGGACATGTATTTTTCTAGTTGTATGTGGTATTTAATTTAATTCAATTAATATATCATCAGAGTGTGTAATGAAAAATAAATGTTTTGATGGTTTCCTGTCTCACATTCAGGTCCTTCAGCCATCTTGAGTTTATTTTTGTGTATGGCATAATAAAGTGGTCTAGTTTCATTCTTCTGCATGTTGCTGTCCAGTTCTCCCAGCACCACCTGCTGAAGAGGCAGTCTTTTTTCCATCGCATACTTCTTCCTACTTTGTCAAAAATTAATTGGCCATACATTTGTGGGCCCAGTTCTGGGTTCTCTATTCTATTCCATTGGTCTATGTGTCTGTTTTTGTGCCAATACCATACTATCTTGATGGTGACAGCTTTGTAGTAGAGGCTAAAGTCTGGGATTGTGATGCCTCCCGTTTTGGCAATTTGGGGTCTTTTGTGGTTCCATACGATTTTGAGGATAGTTTGTTCTAGCTTTGAGAAGAATGTTGGTGCAATTTTGATGGGGAAAGCATTGAATGTGTAGATTGTTTTGGGTAGTAATGACATTTTCACAATGTTTGTTCTTCCGATCCATGAACAAAGTTCATGCTGGTTTTTTTTTCCCCTAGGAAATGTGTCTTGGGTTTTTCCCTTATTATTTTCTTTACTTTTTTTTTTTTCCTCTTCTTTTTTTGGTGGTGGTGGTGGTTATGTTTAAATGAAGTTGCTTTCACAACACCAAAGACTTAATCATCCATTTCCTATATAAAAGGTAGCTACTTTTTGGTATGGACCTCAAGTATATTGTAGTATAGAGGTGGAATTTAAGGAAAGGTATTAAGCAGGCTGTGTTGTAGCTTATGGGCAAGTAATAAATTGTATCATTTATCTTGAATGTATCATAGATAAGCCCCTATATAACGATTGCCACTTCAGATAGCTGTGAAATTAGGTGACTAACTAGTTGTTACTTAACCTTCTAATTTCTGTATAAGTCTAATTACATGAAATAGAAGTTGGGGTTTTGATTTTTTACTTTGCTTTTCTGTTTGGAGTGTCATTGTAACTACTGTATTGTAAATGATGGACAATAATTGCATATGTTTAAAAAATAAATAAAAATAAAAAGAAATCTTTAAAAAATAAAATAAAATAAAGTATAAAATTTGTAAATGTGTCATTTTTATGTACCATCATTTAAAACAAACTTTTCAGTTAATATATCCACTATATGCCTTAGTAGCCTCAGATAAAAGGATTTCAAGTGTATAGTTTGCTGCAAGTAATTTTAGAGGTCATCCATTCCTGGTATATTTACTCCTGAACTTTTTTTAAGGAATGTATTATCAAAACCTTTAGATGGCTTGAAAAAACTGCATAGCAGGTTAGCGAAAAAAAAGTAGCTAGAACATATTTCTTTTGATTATAGTCTAGATATTATTTTGTTATATGTATGGTTTCCCATTTTCCCCCTCTCTTTTAATTGCACTGAGAAAGCAAAACTAAACAAAACAAATAACTTCTTCTTTGGTAACCAAACCTTACTCTCTTTGCTGGGTTCTCCCAAAACCAGAACATAAGACAAAGGCTTCTGTGAAGGTAATGTGCTTAGAGGTGACCAGAAAGAATCAGCATAGGAGGAAGGAATAAAAGTGAGGGGAGCTAATTCAATTAAGTTATATCAATGAATGGATTACTGTTGTAAGTAACTTGGATATAGTCTGCTAAGGAACATTCTCAGACATGATGTGGGACACGCTTCAGAATATTTTCAGTTTAAGGTAAGGAGATTGAAAAGTTTATCGAATTGCTCTTGTCTCCCATTGAGGGTTGCCCCTGGAAAATGCAACTCAAAGTCACACTTAGCTACTCTGTTTCCAGAGAAAACACACAGGAAGAAAAGCAGAGGAGTGCAGTAATGAACCTGTCTTGCTTGTCTTCTATAATATGTATAAGACACCTGTAGGTGAACAGACAGGTAGAAAGAAATGACACAGAACATCACATCAGCAATGCCTGCTACAGTCACAATGGACCCATAAATAAGTGAGCCAACCATGTATTTGCTAGAGGATGTACTTGGGATTCTTTAGTATTATGTTACTTATAAATATGAACTTATAACTATAACTGACTCGTTTTCCCCAATATGATTATGTGGCACCCAAATTCTTAAATTTGGCTAAACTATTTCAACTCTAATATATACTATTTTTGCCTAAAATCATTATTAAATTATTATATCCCAAAAGTTATTTATTTATTAACCTTTTTAAGCTAATTTAAGCCCTCGATGTTTTTAAGTTCTCTGTACATAGTAGGTGTTAGTATAGTTTTGTTGAAATAAGAAACACGTCATTGTCTCAGATGAAAACACTAAGAGCTTTCTCAACATGTTAAATCTTGTCATACTATCCCTGAATTATTATTTACATTATTTATATACAGATTATTGTGTATAAATCAAATTCATAATTTATCAAGAGTTTTAGCAAACTGTTCTTTTATACATGGCTTCATATTTTAAAATTTTCACCTTTTTTATTTTATTTTTGGAGATTCTATCATCACTGTGGCATAAAACTCTTAAGAACCATTCCAGACTTGTGTTAAAATAGCACCATTAGGGTAAGCAGGGAAGCAGACAAGTGCCAAACTTAAAGATAACAAACATTTACTATTTAAAATGATAACTGCAATCTACAAATTGTAAAGTCAGATATATTTTTAAGTGTTCATTTAAATTCCAGTTAGTTAATGTACAGTGTAATATTAGTCTCAGGTGTACAATATAGTGATTCCACACTTCCATACAATACGTGGTGTTCATCACCGCAGGTGCACTCCTTAATCCCCATCACCTATCTCACTTATCCTCACACCCATCTCCCCTCTGCTAACCAACAGTTTGTTCTCCACAAGCAAGTGTTTCTCGGTTTGCCGCTCTTCTACTCTTTGTCCATTTGTTTTATTTTTTAAAAGCCACATATGATTGAAATCATATGGTATTTGTCTTTCTCTGACTTATTTCACTTAGCATTATACTCTCTAGCTCCACTCATGTCATTGCAAATGGTAAGATGTCATTCTTTTTGATGACTTAGTAGTATTCGTGTATGTGTGTGTGTATGTGCATGTGTGTGTGTGTGTGTGTGTGTGCTGTGTGTGCTACATCTTCTTTATCTATTCATCAGCTGATAGACATTTGGACTTTCTCCACAGTTTGGCTATTGTTGATAATGCTAGTATAAACATCAGGGTGCATGTATTCCTTTGAATCTATATTTTTATATACATTGAGTAAATACTTAGTAGTGCAATTGCTGGATCATGGGGTAGGCTTATTTTCAAATTTTTGAGGAATCAAGATCCTGGTTTCCATGGTGACTTCCCAGTGTGCATTCCCACCAACAGTGAAAGAGGGTTCTTTCCCAACATCTGTTGTTTCTTGTTCTGTTGGTTTTAGCATCTGGACTGGTGTGAGATAATACCTCATTGTATTTTTGATTTGTATTTCCCTGAAAATAAGTATGTTTTGCCTCCTTTCATGGGTCTGATGGCCGTCTGCAAGTCTTCTTTGGAAAAATGTCTATTCATACCTTCTGCCCATTTTTTAATTGGATTATTCATTTTTTGGGTGTTGTGTTTTATAAGTTCTTTATTTATTTTGGAAACTAACCCTTTATCAGATATGTAATTTGCAAATATATCTCCCATTACGTATGTTGCCTTTTATTTTGTTTATTCCTTCACTGTGCAGAAGCTTTTCATTTTGATGAAGTGTCAATAGCTTATTTTTGCTTTTGTCTCTCTTGCCTTGGAGACGTATCTAGAAAGAAGATGCTATGGCCAATGTCAAAGAAATTACTGTGTGTATTCTTCTTGAGATTTTTATGGTTTCAAATCTCACATTAAGTCTTTCATTCATTTTGAATTTATTTTTGTGTATGGTGTAAGAAAGGGGTCCAGTTTCATTCTTTTGCATGTTACTGTCAAATTTTCTCAGCACCTTTAGTTGGAGAGACTGTCTTTTTCCCATTGGAAAGATTGAAGATTAGCTGACCATATAGTTGTGAATTGATTTCTGGGGTTTCTACTCTGTTCTATTAATCCATATGTCTATTTTTATGCCAATACCATACTATTTTGATCACTACAGCTTTGTAATATAACTTGAAGTCTGGAATTGTGATACCTCCAGCTTTGTTTTTCTTTTTCAAATTTTAGAATTGTTTGTGCTAGCTCTGTGAAAAAAATACTGGTGATATTTTGATAGAGATTGCATTAAATGTGTCAGAGTAGAGGTCATTTGCCTCATTGTTTAGGATTATTTTGAGGTATCTTATTAATTTTGTTTCAATTGTAAATGGGATTGATTCCTTGATTTCTCTTTCTGTTGCCTCATTGTTGGTATATAGAAATGCAACTGATTGTGGTACATTGATTTTGTATCCTGCAACTTTACTAAATCTATTTATTAGTTCTATCAGTATTCTTATGGAGCCTTATGAGTTTTCTTTTTTCAAGTTTATTTATTTTTGAGAGAGAGAGAGAGAGAGAGAGAGAGAGAGAATGCTAGTGGGGGAGGGGCAGAGAGTGAGAAGGAGAGAGAGACACAGAATCTGAAGCAGGCTTCAAGCTCTGAGCTGTCAGCACAGAGCTCAATGCAGGGCTCCAACCCATGACCCATGAGATCATGACCTGAGCAAAAATTGGACACTTAACTGACTGAGCCACCCAGGTGCCCAACCTTTTCAGTTTTCTATATAGAGTATTATATCATCTGCAAGTAGTGAAAGTTTTACTTCTTTACTGATATGGATGCCTTTCATTTATATTTGTTATCTGATTGCTGTGGCAAGGACTCCTAGTACTATGTTGAATAATACCCTTGAATGACCTACCTCAAGAAGCAGGAAAAATCTCAAATAAACATCCTGGCTTTGCACCCAGAGGATCTAGAAAAAGAACAACAAATGAAGCCTAAAACCAGCAGAAAGATGGGAATAAAAAAACAGATTAGTGCATAAGTAAATAATATAGCAACTAAAAAGACAACAGAACAGATCAATGAAACCAGAAGCTGGTTCTTTGAAAAAAATTAATCAAATTGCTAAATCTCTAGCAAAACTTATCAAAGAGAAAGGCCCCAGGTAAATAAAATCACAAATGAAAGAGGAGAAATAACATCCAACACCACAGAAATGCAAACAATTATAAGGGAATATTATGAAAAAGTACACGACAACAAACAGGACCATGTGAAAGAAATGGATAAACTCCTACAAACACACAAACTACCAAAACTGAAAAAGGAAGAAATTGAAAATTTGAACAGACTGATAACCAGCAAATAATAATAATAATAATAATAATAATAATAATAATAATAATGAATCAGTTATCAAAAAAATTCCCATCAACAAAAGTCCAAGGCCAGATGGCTTTACAGGGAAATTCTTTCAAGCATTTGTGTTCTCTCTACCAAGAATTTAAGGAAGATTTATTTAATACCTATTCTTCTCAAAGTATTCCAAATAGAAAGGGAAGGACAACTTCCAAATTCATTCTATTAGGTCAGCATTACTCTGGTACTGAAATCAGTTAAAGACTCTATTAAAAAAGGAAACTACAAAACAATGTCCCTGAAGAACATGGATACAAAATTCTGAATGAAATACTAGCAAATTGAATCCAACAATATATTTATAAAATCACTGACCGCTATAAAGTGAGGTTTATTCCAGGTTAAGAGGGTGGTTCAGTATTTGCAAATCAATCAACATATGTCACATTAGTAAAAGAAAGGAGAAAAACCATATGATTATTTAAATAGATGCAGAACAAGTACATGAGAAAGCACAACATCTATTCATGATTAAAAACCCTCAACAAAGTAGGTTTAGCGTGAACATACTTTAACATAATAAACGCAATATACGAAAAACCCACAGCTAATATTATCTTCAATGGTTAAAAACTGAGAGCTTTTCCTCTACAGTTCGATAGAATTATAATGCTCATGATACTTTTATAATATTCTTTTTGCTGTTATTTGCCTATTTTTCTCTTTCCCTCCCAGGCTTAAATATCATCAAAAGCTGCAGTGTTACTCGGATAATTAATAAATAATAAAGCTTCTTTGTTAAATATCCTCCAGTTTATCAAAGTAGAAGTGGTTACTTCAAGTTGAGGTATCAGAGCAAAATAAATGTTCTCGAATTCAAAAGAAGTCTAAGATTTTGTGTAATACACTGGTTAAAAATAGCAGCATTCCTCAAAATTTGATATTGAAAGTCACAGTAGTTGACAGTTGACTGATTCTGAGCTTTTCTATTTCCTTTGCATGTGCAGAGGTAAGGATCTTCAGGCATTATTGGATTTTTGTTGATTGATAGTTTACATTTTATAAGTTTTACGAGGATATTTTTTTCACTTTCATTACTATTGGGAATACATTAGTAGTTATTTTATGGAAACACAGAGGTTTTTCTTTTATTAGTTTTGGTTCCAGCTATAATTCTAATTTGATTCAGAAAGCAGGAAGCCATCATTGCAATAATAAGCTTTGTATGTAATGTTCCTTCATTTTAGACAATATCATAGACAATATCAAGCCTCAAATGTTGCATTTCGTCTCCAGGCAACATCCTCTGCTCAACACTGGAGCAGTTGTCAGATTACAAAACAAAATTCTGATTTTGGTAAACTTATTTTACCCAGAGTTAATGCACTATGTATATATTACACCATCACTCATGTAACTAATTGTAGGTGATACAAATAGTCCTCTAAAGAATAATCTATTTTGCTTCTTTATTTTTTTTATTAAGTGGCTTACTTCCCTTTTATAATTTATATCTTGTAAAGTTGAATTAAATGTTCAATTTCATCACAGCAAAAATCTAAATTAGTGGTGAATATAAAACAAAGACCAGACAACTCGCTGAAAAAGCAGAAAGGAGCACTGAATCGCCTCATGGTGATAAATTTTTTGAGTGGAAGAAGCTGTCTCATATTACAGGATGAAGAGATTTAGGCCCAGATCTGTTAAGTGACTTATCCAGGGACACACAAGGACTGAGAGTTAGCTCGTGCCCTTCATTCTTATTCCAGCAAAGGAATTCACTGTTCATTTCAATGTTTTCAAACTAAAATGCTAACTATATGTCAATGGATATGTTTATCTGGCTATAAAAATATTTTGAATAAAAGATTATAAGTAAATGATAGCTATATGTCATCTCTCATTTCAAACTACTATAGAGAAATATAGAAACAACGGGGGGCCAGGCCAGTGGGTGTGAACATGAGCAGCTGTGGGACACTAACAGCACAGTAACCTCTTCCCACAGCATTTTCTGCAAGAAGCTCAGTGGTAGTGGAACTTACAAACCTGAGAGTTGACATAATGAACCTTCATTCTTTCTCAACGAAGAATTTCTCAACGAAGAACCTTTCTCAACGAAGGTTTGATATCAATGTCGCTTAACACTTTCAACAAACTGATTCCATCACGTATCCATGAGGATGCCACTTAACCCCCAAGCACATCTAATTCTGATCGGTTAAGGAATAGTAAAATATATATATACTTTTTTTCTCAGCCCTCAAATGTCAACTGCGAACTGTTGACAGTTCTGGGTGAACTGGGTCCTGTCACCAAATACCTTCTCCCTCTGCGAAAGCAGCAAGGATTCTTGTGAAAATGTCATTAACATTTTAAATGTCAACTCTATAGATTCAACAAGAAGCTGTTTTGTGGAATGGGTGGCTCTTTGGAGTGAATCAAAGTGGGCCCTAGGATGGGAATAAATAGGTGTTAATAAAAAATATAGTTTCATAGACTTATCTTTTTTTAAATCAAATTTGAAAGTTCTAAGCAGGTATCTTGAGTTCTAATTTTTAAATGTTCAGTGAAGAGGCTTTATGTAACATAGGGTTTACTGTAATGATCTATCATTATAATTCATTTAACTTTAAGCTTAACTTCAACAATGGAACACCTCAAACTCATGTATCTAAATATGAGTGTGCTTCGCACAGTGTGTTTGTCTGTGTGCGTGTGTGTGTGTAAAATAGAGAAAGAGGGAAAGAGAATATAACAAACCACAAAATCACATGTGGAGGTATTTTAATGTGAATTTTTAACGATCATTTTGTTTAATGGAATATTTGCATTAGAACATATCTAAACTATAGGAACTATATTTCTATTACAGAAACATAAAGTTAATTGAATTAATACAAATGAATTCTGTGTTCAATATACAAATCGGGAAAATTCTATTTCCCTTATGTTTTCAAAAGTGTGATATATATTTCCTCCTCATGTAGCCTGCAACTGTCCTATTTTCTCCTCTCATTCTGTGACTCCTTTTTTTCTTATACTTTTCTGTAATTTCAATCTTCTGTCTTTCTATGATTCAAGACAGGTCTTTTCTTCTGACAAAATTTCCAATTCATTAAATACTTATTCAGATGCCCTTAAACCAATATATTGAGTTTTTAACTTTACTTAGTGATTTTTCCTTTATTTAGAACATTCAAATTAAATTGTTCATTTGTATTTTTCTAGTCTCTGCTCATATTTTCTACGTTTAAAAAATTCTTGGATATATTTACACACATATTTGTAGCCCTAGTCTTTTATGTTATATTTCTCCAAGTTTCAGGTCAGATCTTGTAAAATCAAATTATTTATTTGTTTGTTTAAAGTGTATCAGTTTCAAAGTTTATTTACTTATTTTGAGAGTGAGTGCAAGTGAGGGAGGAGGAAGAGAGATAGAGGTAGGGAGGGAGGGAGGAAGAGAGAGAGAGAGAGAGAGAGAGAGAGAGAGAGAATGAATCTCAAGCAGACTCCACACTGTCAGTCCATAGCCCAATACCAGGCTTGAACTCACGAACTGAAATGATGACCTGAGCCAAAGTCTGATGCTTATTGGCCCTGAGCCACCCAGGCACCCCGATAAAAGCTAATTGTTGCTTATTAAATTTTTATCATTTTTATGTGATAGTTTCAAATTCTTGGAATTTATCCATGAGAGAGTGTATTTTACTTATATTTAGCCATAAAGCTAAAAAGAGGTTACATTAATGCAACGATAGCCTGCCATGATTTGAGTTCCTGTTGCTAGTTCTACAAACACCTATGCAACAACCTCCCAAGCCAATTAAAGTTTATTTATTTTATCAGGGTCCTTCCTTTTTTGCAGCCTCTGAATTTCACTTTTTTTTTTCTTTCTAGCTTAATGAAATTCAATTTCCCAAGCTCTCTTCCTCCTTTTGTAGATTTAGTAATTCTGTCAACAAGAATATAGACATCAAATGTTGGGTTCCCGTTTCTAGTCTTTCCTTTTCTCCAGGACGGTAGGTTTTCAGGGTCTCTCTCACTGCCTTTTGAATCTTCTCATGCTTTTCAGCAGACTTAAAAAATATATTTTCCTCCACATTTTCTAAATTTTCTGGAGAAAGTTAAGTCTGAACAAGCTGGTCCACAATTACATAGAACAGACTTTCTTAGATTTTTTAAGATTTTTTTATATAAATGCATTTTAGTTTGAAGCTTAAGATTTAATTTGCAAATTTCTTTTCAGGCTTTAAAATGTATGAGTGCATGGCCACTGGGTAGCTCTGTTGGTTAAGCAACTGACTCTTGATTTCAGCTTACGCCTTGACATCATACCTAAGTTTGAGCCCTCTCTGTGGGTGCCGAATTCTTGGGATTCTCTCTCTCTCTCTCAAAATAAATAAACATTAAAAAAATAAAATAAAATGTATGAGTACAGACATGAAATGTTATTACTTTATAATCATTTGAATTACATCTAAATCTTCCATAGAGATGTTCAATTAAATGCATATTTCATAGCAGTTCACTATAAATCAGATTATGTTGACATATAAAAAATAAACTATAATTCTCAGTAAAACTGATCATTATTGTTGGTAAATGTAGGTAGGTATTTGATGGTACTATAAACCACTTGCATCTGAAAGCAAAAATCATGTAGAACTGAAATAGATATAATTGTCCTACAAATAAAGCCACAACATTTTTTGATGCACAGCAAAATGTTAATTCTTACAGATGATTAATGGCCAGTTCAGAAGGCCACAGAACAGTGAAAGAAATTCCACTCTTTAATACAGCTGGCTAATGCCACAGTGAAATTTGAATATTCATCAGTACAAAAATTACATCATTTGAAAAAGGAGTACAAATGGGTGTGTTTAATGTAGCCACTGAACCAGCTCTATGTAGAACGGACACAGTTGCTCCTGTATGATGTAAAAGGAACTAAATGCATCCCTAAATAAAATATTTCCCTTGCTGGATCATTTGAAGGTCTACAATTACCCTTCTTAAGGATTCTCATATTTTAAGTCTATTGTGCTCTCTGGAAGAGGCAAACCTTTGCAAGTTAATATTGTTGGAGAAATACTTATCTAATCAACAACACAGTTATTCATTTTTTATGTGGTAATAACAATAATAGTGCCTACCGTTTGTTAAATGCTGGCTTTGTGCAAGAGAAGCTATATATTGTGCCAGGGACTATGTACATACAGCCACTATATATTAGTTTTTGTGTGTATGTGTGTGTATGTGTGTTCCATTTTCTTTACGATTATAGCCTCTCAGGCTTACACTCTTTTATATATATCATATATATAAAGTTTTATATATATATCGTTTCCCCCTTCCTGCTGGGAAAGTGTATATGTGTGTGCAATATACACGATATATATATATATATATATATATATATATATATATATATATATATATATATAGTAACCCCACCTAGCACTCTTGAACCTGTAGTTACTATTTTCTACATTTTGCAAAGGAAGGGCAAAGAGCTTAAAACGTTAAGTAACTTATATACCACAACACAACTAAGAATTGGCCGAGCTCAAATCCACATCAAAATTCGATAGATATACAGGATAGGTCAGTGTGTCTCACACTCCACCAGCTATCAGAAGACAGAACTTCAGATGGAATCATCTGTAAGTTGTATGAAGTTTTTATCTTATCTTTTCATTTTATCTTATTTATTTTACTTTATGTTATATGTTCACTTTCATGCAATACAAAGCAGCCTCGTGTTATTTGCTGACATAACCTCTTGACCTATTGCAGAGGTCTTCGTCTTTATTTACAGCTGAGTTCCATGTAAGTACTATTACATTACTTGAGTTAATGGGAAAAGAATCCAGAGTAGAATCAAGTAAAGAATTATGACAATTGTGTGACTGAAAATTTTGAAATGTGTGAGTCATTGTCTGCATAGTTTATACAAAGATGCCAAACTTAGCTTTTCTGTATAAGTCAACATCAAGTTAATATTCAAGAAGGAATTAATTTCAGAAGTGTTTAGAAATTTTTTTGAAATTAATATTAATTGGAATATATTGGCATGCAACAGCTTTGCAGTTAAATGTCATCTTTTTTGTCTTGTAGGAACTATTAACATAGTTTATACTTAGAAATGCATATAATTTAAGCCAATTACTGTATGCTGATGAGAATTATTTTCTTTAAAAATGGATCCATATATTACTCTATTTCACGACAAACAAAATAGGAATATTGAGTTTAAGGAACTCAGGTCACTGGGAATCAGTATGTGCAAAAGATCTCAGGCACTTATTATAAGGGGTCTTCAGATAATTAAAGATTAACTAAATAGTTTGGGAATATAGTTTATAAATTTATTATATATATATATTAAGTTCTGAACTGAGCATCAGACTTGTCAATAGTGTGATAATAAGGCAGAGTTGAGTCAAACTCTATCCATTTATGGGGTTATAGGTTTTATACAACATTATTTGTTATGGTGAAATGCTGAAATTTTAAATGATTTTCTTATAAAAGCGGTAATAAAGTTGACCTAAGCATAAATACTCAGACAAAACAAATACATATTCATAAAAATGGAGAAGGCCAGATATCAGAACCAAATAAAAATAAATATACTTGCACCCATCTTATGCTCATTTTTCAAAGCATCTAAAATTACTATATATTTAAACTATTGAATTTTAAAGAAGTACCAAAGAGGTCACTTTGTAAGTCATTTTGCATTTATGGTACATAGAAATAAAATTTTAGTGTTGAAATATATCATCTCCCAGCCCTCTTTTTAACTATCCTCTAAGTGGCAATACCTTCATCATTTTAAGTAGGCATTCAGTATGAAATATAAAATTTCACGTTATTGATCAAGACAAGTAAATCTAGCTTTTATTTAGTATTTGAGAAATGAATACTAAACTCTTTCTGCCTGTTTGATGAAAAAGCTTAGTTACTTTATTAGAGTCATTCAAACAAGAATTTTCCTTCACAGGGATTTGTACTTCTAAAAGATCAGATGAACTTTAAGTCTCAGCCTATGAATAAAGAATTCCCCTGTTAAGGTCATGACAAGATTGACTTGCATGGAAACTGCCTGCTTAACTGGTGGCAGATGGGGTGAAGCTGAAGAAGATGGATCAGAAAGTCTTTTGCTAATTGGGTGTCTTGCATTTCATTAACCTACCAAAACTAGGAATAAGCATCTGGACATATTTATGTTACATAAAATATTCACACAATAGATATTAAATTCAGTAGATCATCCCCATTTCCTGAAGCAACACAAAATAATATATAACTTCTAAACATGTAAAGAAAAAAATATTAGAACGCTGAAATTCAATTAGCCCAATAAAGTTAGGGAAGAAAATAGGTTTGCATCCTTAAAACTGAAAGAGAGAGACAGAGAGAGAGGGAGAAGAGGGGAATGGTAAGTAATACACACATCAGTAAACACAATCATTGTGAGTGAGCTAAACTCAACTTTAAAAAGGAACACATTTATTCTAAACATAAGTATTTCAAAAGTAAATGCAGCGTTAGTGAATACATTTTTGTAGTTGTATATGGCAAGGATCTGAGACTCATGTAGAGCAGCATTTAAAACTTTCGTAAGTGCAGCTTTACATGTAATACAGTTATTTAATTAATTAAACTACTGTCTGAAATAAACGACACGTCATCCATACTCTAAGGATGACGAAACTGATATGCAAAGAAGTCATTTGGCCAAGGTCACATTGTTAATTGTCAGTGGAGCCAAAAGTCAGATCTGTGTATTTTTACCTTCAGAATTCATGCTTTTAAGGACTAGGCTATAAAAATTTTTGACAAAAATAGGTGAAAATATAAAATAAAACAATAAGACACTGAGAAAAAACAAACAAAAAAGAAATACGTTTCTAATAATAATAGTTTAAATATAACTGATATTGAAAACAGGGAAAGAGGCTTATTTTACACTTTTGAATGATACAAAATAATGAACGCTATTATTTGAATGGTGATCCACAAAAACTTCAAAGTACATAGAACAAAAATCTATAACCCCATAAACATAATGGCTTTCTTTAATATAAATCCCCTGAGAAATTATCTTATTGAAAAAATAAAAATAGAATTTAAATAATGCAATTAATATGTTGAAATAATACATGTGTATTCTATAAAGAATATCGTATTCATGTTTATGTAATTTTCCTGATACACTTAAAATTAATAACTAAAAGATAGCTAACTTTTCTATTTTGTTATAAATTATTTATAATTCTTGGAGTATGCTGAATGATGACCTCAGAGGCAATGATGTCTATGTCCTAAACCTTAGTGTTTGTAAATATGTTACCCAAAGGGATTTTCCAGACTTAATTAAGATTAGGTACTTTGAAATAGGGAAATGATCCTGGCTTATCTGGGTAGCTCCATCTAATCACATGAGCCCTAAAAAGCAGAGTATATTCTCCAACAAAAGACTTAAGATTCAGTAGAAAGATATTGGAGGGATTCAAAGTATGAGCAGAACTCCAGTCAATTTTGCTGGCCTTGAAGATGGAGGAGAAACGGGACAAGGAGCCTAGGTTGCAGTAAGAGGCGGAGAGAGGAGCCTGCTGACAACCTGCAGGAAACAGGAACCTCAAGACAGCAACCCCAAGCCACTTAATACAGCTACGACCTTAATAAAACTTAATCCAGGTTTTCGCTACTAGCTCAAGGAAGAAACTCAGCCTCGTGAGTCACTTTGTTTCCGGCTTTGTGTAACAGGAAGCAGAGGACTTACACACCTGACTTACAGGATTGTGAGAAAATAAATGTGTTCTGTTTTCAGGCACTACATTTGAGGCACTGCATAAGGGCAGCATTTGAAAAATACAATTATTTGATGTTTTTAAAAAAGAAAAGAAAAATATTCCTAAATGAAAGCAAAGGAAAACACTTCATATATTCAATTCCTGTCCAAGCTTCATGATTATTTTGATGGGAATAGAATATACATGCCAAAAAATTGCTTTGAAAGGTGCAATTTTGTAGATTTTAGTGGTTTCAAAGTTAGGTAACCAGCACTACTACCTAATTCCAGAACATATTCACCACTTCAAAGGAAACCCCATGCCAGTTGCAATAAGTCCCACCTCGGTGTAAAAATTATTTCCAATCAGAGTTGAAAGAAAGACTAATATGTATTTAGTCTCTGACCTTTGCATAAAGGTTTGCCTGTGTGTTTTTTTTTAATCTTGTCATTAACCAAAAATTTACAGCAAGTGACCTGATAATGACCAAACTGATTAAAGCCTAAGTAAATTGTCCCTCAGGATAATTGCCAGTTACATTCAATTTTGAGATTAAATTCTTAATAAATGTAATGCCTGCAACATTTAGAATACAGTTATTCAGTTACATTAAAGTATGGCCCCTGGCTTCCAAATTTTAAACATCAAATGTTTTTATATCTCTGACAAGGACTCAAAAAAGTCAAAGACAACCTCAGAAAATTTATTATCTTTTAGCAATTTCATATTTTTTGGTAACCATTATCTTAATTATTGATTCTCTTGTGCTTCATAAAACTCCAAAATGATGTGTAAAATGTTTTCATGATAGCTAGCATAAGAGAAGAGGTTTGTTTGTTTGTTTATTTTTGAGAGAGACAGAGACAGACAGAGCAGGAGTCAGGGAGAGACAGAGCTGAGGGAGACACAAAATCCAAAGCAGGTTCCAGGCTCTGAGCTGTCAGCACAGAGCCTGACATGAGGCTTGAACTCAAGGAACCTGAGACCATGATCTGAACCAAAGTCAGATGCTTAATGGACTGAGCCACCCAGGCACCCCTAGAGAGAAGAGTATTTAAATGTCTTCAATTCCATTGTTTTCAGGTCTTTTTACATCTACCCCCTCTATTTCTGAGCATACCAACAAAAGGATCTGTGTATTTATGCTTTACCTTGTTCAACACCAACAGGTAAGGAGTGGTAAAACTGCTCTTTATACAAATCAGTTTTGTTTGACGAAGTGTTACATGAAATAAAATAAACCTATTCTGATGTGCAAGCCTACTTTAAATATTTAATCCACATTTTATTAGACTTAAGTTATATTTGATTTTGAGGATATACAGGCTCCTCGTTTGCATCATAGTAATAATTTTGCCTACCTTCCTATTGTTAAGATAATGGAATCAATCATATCTTCTTCAATGCATCTAAGACTAAATCTGGCACATAATGGTTGTTAAAGAAATGTTTGTTCACACTGGCTTCTTAAGCTCTCTGGTGCATTTGAGTCATCTTCCTGTATTGCCCACATTTCACAGTGCTTGGGTTCAGCAATTATCAATTCTACTCCAAGAAAGAAACACCCAAGGTATGTAAGACTCAATATGGAGATAATTGTGTGCCACAATACTAGGCTTTCAAAGAGGCCCTCCCTTGAACATCAATTTCCTTGTCTTCATGTCCTGCCTTGCAAAACCCTACCCCAGAGTGCTAGATCTAAGTGACACCAAAACCCACTTATGTAAAGTACTTATTAAATGCTTAGAAAGTTAGTTGTTTTCTTGAAAAGAAGTGCAATTGAAAGAGACCAAATACATCATCAGGATTTGTTTTCTTGCAAATAATAGCCTCATACAAACTGGACTGAACAATACAGGCAATTAAATTACCTGTAATTTGAAAACACAAAGCAGAATAAAGATAAGCCTTGATCTATCAACTCAACCATGTCATCAAGGATCACCTCCTCTCCCTTTTGCCCATCTCCCTTCTTCTTCCCATTGAGTCAACTCCTTTTAAGGCTGGCTCCTCTCACAGATACTAAGATAGCTCCTGATAACTCTAAGGGATATGTGTTTTGTTCATCTTTATCCAAATGAAAAAGGAAGTTCTTTGCTCCAATATTATAGCATCTCATGGATTATTCTAGCCCCAATAAGAGATGATTAGCACTAATTGTAATGGCTCAGCTTAAGAGGCTTATTCCAACCTTTGTTGGCAGGGATATGAAATTAACTGATCGGCCTAACATGCATGGGTCATGTTTTATCCAGGTCCAGTGCGGGGGACCAGCCCACGCACCAGAGTCTAAGGGTCTGAGTAGGGGGTTGGTGTCGGCGAAATATCTACAAGAAAGAACACAGACAACGTGAATGGTGGAAGAGACCACACTTTACTGTGAAACTTGGTGTCTTATATACCATAGGTGATTACATCTTTTTTTTAATGATTATATTGTTTGTAACTTTTTAGGAATCACATGTTTTAGAAAGGATCATTGTTTTCACGGAAGAGAGAACAGAGAGTTAAAGATAGAAGTGAACTACAATACAAAAGATCAAAAACCATAATTGATCACTTAAAATACATCAGCAAGGGTCTTATTTTGCGTACATAGTGTAATATTAACTGAAGCTTATGACAAGGCTATTTTTCTTTAAAAGTTCTAACAATAGTCTGTGAGTAAAGTGCCTCTAACTAGGGAGAAGTTTCAATCAGAAAATCTGCCCATTTACTGAAACCACAATTACCAAGTGGCATGAATAATAGGGAAACTAACTCCAGTCTCTGATCCATTTAGATCAGGCAGTCAGGCGCACACATTTTCAAGTAGGGGAAGCAGGGTCCCAAAGGCCACACAGCACTTCTGGCTGGATGGGCCCCAACAGTCCAGTGAGTAAAGTCCAGTTTTCCCAAAATCAATAGATTTCCATATGTCAGGAATGAGGATGAATGTTAGGAAGACAAACCCCCCAAAAAATCTGTGTACTAAAGCAAAAAATGAGGGGCACCTGGGTGGCTCAGTCGGTAAGCATCTGATTTGGCTTGGGTCATGATCTCCCAGTCGGTTGGTCCGAGCCCCACATTGGGCTCTGTGTTGACAGCTAGCTCAGGCTTGGGGCCTGCCTTTGGATTCTGTGTCTCCCTCTCTCTCTAACCCTCCCCTGCTCACACTGTCTCTCTCTCTCAAATATAAAAATAAAAATAAAACACTAAAAAAATTTTAAGTAAAAATGAAAACAACAAAACAAAATAAAATAGAAACCCTCCCCAAAATCTTGAGATATAAGGTTATCTGAGGTATCAAATAAACAACAGAAATAACAGAGATGTGAGAATTCATTATAAAAGCTGAAATGAGAGATTCAAGTACCAACTAAACTCTCTGGCTTTCTTTTTCATCTCCTCTTTGTTGAATTCTTTCTATTTTCTCAGTTATGACCTGAATTTTCCATAGGACATAATACTTAGCCATTCAAAACTTCTAGCTTAAAACAACAACAAAACTATAATATTAGTCACATGAATGAGTTTAACTACAACTTTCTTTAGTCACAATATCTAATATTGTAGGCAGAGACTCACTAATTTGCATTATAGCTGACAGCATTCCTGTTCCAATTAAGTGTGGCCAAGGGAATTAAGACACATGAAACAATACAACTCCAAAAAGAACCTAATGATCAGACATAACATAAGCCAGTAACTAGAAGAGGGGTTACTGTGTAGAAAATCAGAAATATGTCTACTCTAATCTGATGTTAATTATAGGCAACTGTTTTATACATCCATTAAAAAATTCTATCTGCAATCACACCAGTATTATCCATGCTCTACTTTGCTTTCCCACTGTGGATTGACATACTAACATTAGATTACATTAAGACTAAGAAATGTTTTTTTCTTTCATAGAATATTGGTTTATATACACTTTAACTGAATTGGATATAACATTGACTAAGTGGCTACAGTTTATTTCTTTTCCTAATATGGCAGGAATTATGTCATAGTTATATCTATTTGCAACGCTTAAATGGAGACTAAATAAAGACTGTAATTTTTTTCAAAGATGAACTATGGTTCTTATTAAATACTTATATTTGACACAGTTATAACTGTTATTCTCCAGTAAAATCCTAAATCTCCCAGGGTTTTATATGAAAATTATAGATATCTAACAATAAATGTCTTAAATAAATGTTATTTTTCAGCTCTTTGTAGATCCATTTTCTGATCTAAATATGAGTGAAAGTTTTCTGGAGATTTGGGTTCTTCTTTTCTCATGATTCATTCTGTCCATTTTCTCTCTATGCTCTTGACCTTCACAGCATACCCTTACTTTCTGAAGTCTGAATAACTATATAGATGCATTCTTTAAGGTTTATTGAAAATAATTAAGAACATAAATTTTTGACATGCAACTTTTATTTTATCTTTATCTGCCTTGAGGGATTTCAACTTTTCCTACTTTTGTCCTTGTCGAGTGTTTCATTTTTAACAGACATAGATGTACTTTTTATAATTTTGACTAATATTAGGGGAGAAAAAATTCAGGACATATCATATTCAAAATCATCAATGCTTTTTTTATCTGTTCTTTTTATTGCTGATTTTCTGTTTTTCAAGGTTCTGCCTCACTGATTCTCTTCCCAGCTTTTGGTTTGGGTGTTTGAATCGCTATTACATCTCCTGGATGCACACATTTTGCTCCAGTGAGATTTGTTTCTTTCAACAATCCTCAGAGATGGACAAGGCAGGGATTATTAATCTCAAGTGAATTTTGAAGTACTTGTTGATGTTGAGGTACTGGAACTTCCGATGGAATAGACAGAGGAAATGCTACAGCGTGTTTTCTAGCTTTGTTTTTAAGTGACACTGAATAGTAAGCAAGGAATAATATCAGATAAAATCTGGCAACCAATGACCAAATGGGTTTACTTGAGAGCAAAGACTGTCAGTGTAAGAATTCAAATCCAGCTCATTTCAAATCCAAACACATGCTCTTTTCACTACATGACATTGTTTCTACAGTTAGATGCTCTTGGCAGACATAAAAATAAATGTATCCTGACACACACTAATCGTGATTTGATACAGGAGGGGTTGAAACAGCAGGGAATCATGGTTCATTAAAATTCTAAAATCATTCAGAATATTTCACAAATACTGCCCGTACATTTTTGTTGATTCTGCATGCCCAGTGAAAATGGAAAATTGTTAGGCTCTACCTCACTCAATCCTTTACATGATTGTCACTTTTATTGGATGTTTTAATATAAACATTCAGGCTAAAAACATTATACTGACTGCTATGCTTCTGTATGTTTATCTGCTTGAATATGACTAAAGCCAAGGAAGATGCCTATAATATCAAATTCCCAATATGTTTATTTACTATTAAGTTCTCTTTTTGATCATGATAGAAGTTTTCCTTTGGGAATGAGACATTAACATTGGCAGTATGCTAGACTCAGGGGCAGGAAAATGCTGATATTTCATCAATATCATTTCCTCCTTAATATTTCTCTACCTCTTATGTTTTATTTGGTGTATAGTACTTTCATTTTATATTTGTTAAAATGCTACATTGTAGTTTGGAAATTTTATCTTGAATTAAATGTGTTCCTTACTGGCAATCTAAATGCTCCAATGCACTCTTTATAATTTCTTATGGACATAATTTGAGATCCAATGACATGAGGCTTTGAACAAAAGGTAAGCTCTACACTGATTTTCAAAGCACGGACGATCAATCTTTCTCCGGGGTCTGAGTATATGATACACAAAGAGTAATGGAGAGATCGGACTGCACAAAGCCACCCAAACATAGATGAGTACCAACAGAAGACACTAAGCAGGAGTCACAGTCTTGAGCAAAAACAGTCATGAGCAAACAGTAGTCACTCTGAGTAGATGAAATCACTCTGTTCAAAAAGACTGAATGTGAACCTGCATAAGCAGTGGAATCAGAAACTGATTGAGTTTTCACGAAGAGAGAGCAGAGTGAGGAACAAAGTACATCTACTTTTGAGGAGACATTTAAGCCTGAGAGAAATATTGTATGTCAACTGGGGACATAATCTCCGATTCAGAACCCTACAGCCTCAAGTTTCCTGTTCTTTGTCATTTCCATGAGAAGACTTTTAATCATCTGGCACTGAGATGATCAGAACGCTTTCTCTTCCTAGTAGTTTTTGTGAGCTCAAGTAGCACAATAAAATCCTTAAGAAATGTATCTGCATAAAGAGAAATTCTTTGTTAAATGATGTTTCAATCTCTGAAGTCATACAGATTGCATTGTCTCAAAGAAGAAATCTAAGAAAAACATGGTGAAAATGGATTTTATGCTATCTGACATGTTTCCAATGATTCTGGTTTTGTCCAGAATATTCATACAAAGCTGGCAGAAAGCAGCAAGTGCTAGTGCTGAGGGGAACTGCACATAAAATGTAGATTCACGGTGTTGCCATGTTGCATTCAGCAATATGTATATACTCAAGGAAGAATCAATGTTCTAGCTGATTAAACATGCTCAGAGGACACTTTGGTTTTTATTTTTTTAATCTTTTAATGTTTATTTATTTTTGAGACAGAGAAAGAGACAGAATGTGAGCCAGGAGAGGGGTAGAGAGAGAGAGGGAAGGACAGAGTCCAAAGCAGGCTGCAGGATCCGAGCTGTCAGCATAGAGCCTCACTCACAAAACTCAGGATCATGACCTGAGCCAAAGTCAGATCCCTAACTGACTGAGCCACCCAGGTGCCCCTGCATACTTTCCTTTTTAAAAGATGGGACACAAGAAAAACGTTGGTCCATGAGAGAAGATTTATAATTTGTATTAATCTTCCCTAAGATATACCCAATTAATATACAAGTAACACATGTTTTCTAAAGTGTTATTTTTCAATCTCTTAAATAGGTAAAAAAAAATTGCACACAAATGCATTATAAGTATAAGTAAGTATAATGCCATCAACAAAATTTTATATTTAGAAAGAAATGTATGAACATGATTATAGACTGCTTAGTACACATAACTCATCATAAGTATGCCACGATATTTTGTGAGTTACATATATCCTGGCATAGAACTAAAATACATTGCTTCTCAAGTTAGTATCTAAAATACATTACTGTATTTATTTCACCACAAAAAAAATTTTTGAATCCAAAATACTTGGGGAAATACATTCATTTTAATATTTATTATAAACAGCATGAACTTCCATTGACACATGGTTAGTTAAAATGAAAAATAAACAGAGAAATTTTTTCCATGTGGAAGAAACCAGCTTTCTGTTTTTCATTTAATAACTTTATAATAACCTTTAATAACAAGACTATCAAAGTTTGTTTTTGTTTTACTTTTTCCAGCTATTATAATATCTGATGATATAAATATTTCTTTATTTTGGTACAAGAGTAAATATCTTAATAAATTGGTGCTACTATCACTTGAACATTATAGGTTTATAGGTAAATTAGAAGTCACTTATACTATTAATATAAGCCATGAAAAAATCAGTTATAGAGTTTTTTTTAACAGCTCTGTATTTATCTATATTCATTGTACAGTTGGGAGAATAATTAAGATTTCTAAAATACTTCAGTAATAGCTGAAAAAAGTCCCAAACTTATCAGGAGAGCATTCTCCTCTGAGTTTGGCACATTTACTCCATCAGTCATTCAGTTGGAAAAGCCCTACATTCTTCATTATACAGTCTCTAACACAATTATACAAGCAGCAAGCAATGATATTAAGCTTCTTAGCATTGTATAAGCATTGTTTTTCATATTTGCTTCTACGTCTCACTGGCATAATTCTATAGATACACAACTTTTGTTCTTATTGCTGTTTGTATTACTAAAAGTTTAAGGCTTGAATTTATTCTTCTATGTATCATTCAACAAGCCTAAGTCTTTATTGAATCTCCTTTCTGTAAACCTGAGATTCCCAAACTCTAGACTGCATCAGATCACTTCAAAAGCTTCTTATAAGAGATTAGGGTACTTGTCCCCAAAGCTTCAGATTTGATAGGGACTCAAGAATTTGCATCTCTAAGAAGTTCCCATAAGGATGCTGCTGTTTCCGGTCTGGGTACATTTATTAAAATATTCAAAACAGTTAAACTAAGAGCTACCCAAAAGTTCAATACTTTGATCCAACTGGTTATTTCTAACCCACGTAACTATTCCTGTATCCAAACAATCTATTTGATTCTAAAATGACATAAATATATTTAACAGTACTTCTTGGAAATTTGAATAGACTATCTTATCAAAACTTCTCTTTAATTGTATACTTTTAAATATTCCTGATTGATCAATGCAGAAATGATTAATACTTAATTATTAAATAATTTTACAAATTTCTAATAACACCAATATGTTAATCAATATAATTCAGATGTAAAATGAGTGTAAGGACACTTTCTGTCCTGTTTGTTTCACTACGAAATGTGTAAAAAAGGACAAGAAAAAGCACGTTCAAATTACAAGCTTTTAGCATTTTTATGCTAGTTATAAAAAAGCAAGTATAAAAATAAAGTAACATGATATAGCTTTAAATCCATATAACAATTTCAATCTGTGGGTTCCAAACCATTTGCTAACTGTATTCTTTCATATGACTTCTAGTGATCAACTACAGTAACAGTCTTGGAGTCTTATCATCACTTCATAACTTCTCACCTGTATAAATCCTTTTTTGACTTTAGTTTTTCCAAATATGCCACAGTTGGCTTTGCTGCAGAAGTTAAAATGCACACTATGCAATGTGGAATTTACCTTTCTAATGACTGCAACATTATCTTCTGTGGGACTGGTTGTCATAAATCAATGAGACATCAGTTTAGAGGTTAAAGCTTTCTAGTGGAGAAATGTTCCTAAATTATTTGAGAGTAAAAATTGAGTAGTTTTTCCTATTCCCAAGAGTCAAATCTCACCATACTATGGTTTGACATAGTCTGTGTGTATGTGTATATGTGTGTGTGTATGTGTGTGTGTGTACTTTTGAGTGAGACATCTCATATGGTGAATGTTAAATAAATTCAGATGCTCATTGCCTTACTCAATTAAAGCAGCTGCTGAGTGAATTTTCAAAAAGGTTGTTGCTATGCCAATATCAGTTCTTACATTTAAAATGCAATGCTAATTTTATCTCATGGTGATATCAGGTTTAAAGAGACATTGTTCCACCATAGGCTCCTCCACATACTAGCTATGTATTCAATACTTACCCTGTGGCAGGTATTACACTAAAAATGCATGGATGAACCAAGGGCTCTTTCTGGCATAGATTACAGCTTTTTGGCCATTTATCCAAGCAATTGCTGAGTCTTATTAGGACTACTTAATATTTAGAGGCCTAAATAAAATCCATCTGAAAAAAGATCTAATTTTAGATCTTTTCTGAAAATGTCCTTAGAGTTATGACACTTGATTCTGAATATTCTAAAAATGCAGGAAATTTTCTTTATTGATTTATAGTAGACATGTCCTTTTTAGAGGCCACCCCTTCTCCTCATTCATACCACGTGTTTAACAATGAATGCCTCTTGGCACAGCTGGGTTTGATTTGATTAGACTGGACACTTTACCCAGGTAAATCAATCAAACTCCCTTCCCCTGGAATTCTGATTCAGGATACTGCTGAGAAATAGATAATAATGATCACCTGAATTATAAGTTTTACGAGCACATAAAGTCATGGATGGAATTAATCAGGAGACTAATAAAAGACAGCTGGACTTGTTTACCAGGAGAAGGAGGGAAATAGAGCAGGTGCCCATGACCAAGAAAGGCTTCAGCTCCACTGGGGAATTAGGAACACTTAGGAGGCTGATATTCTGACTTAGGCCACTTTATGTTTTCCTTGAAATTAAAAGTTTCTGATTATAACAAAAACAAATTTGTTTCCTGAAAACAGCTGCAAATGATGTGAAACAAATCTATTGGAGACCTTTTTAGTAATCAAACTGTCTATGATCCAAACAATCTATCAAGTTATAGATCAAGGGGTATTATATAACCCAAGGTACAATACATAGAAGATTGTTATCATTGAGTTGAATAAAAACAAATTAGAGTGAAAACTATTTTAATGAGTCTTATTTTAAATTTCTACACAGAAAGAGGAGTTGCCATATATTTTGAGAAATGGCTTTGTTATTAAAATAAATGCACATTTTTCTCAGAGTAGGAAAAACTCATTCTCATATTTTGGAGCGTTTTTTAAACCAAACCAAACTTATTGAACTAAAGATTATTTTCTATATGAAGCCTTACAGGCTTTTGGTTTTCCACAATTTCACTTCTTAATTGTGAGTAACCCAACACTAAGAACAAATGTATTATGCTCTAGAATGTGTGGGTAAAATTCTATTTTGAATTGAATGATATTCACTGTGAAGTTTTTCATGGGAAGAAATGTTTATAATCTTTTTCAAAAGAATATATTAAAAGTTGCTGAGTTTCCACCACCTGTTCCTGACAGCTATTTCAGTGTAAGTAATACATCACAGGGGTGATGGCAATCTGATGATGTATTGGAACTATACATCATTGTGGTGACGGCGCTTTAATGACAGATGAGTAATACATCTTCAGGTAAAGCTCTCAAATTTAGGCCTGCCTGGAAAATAGAGTTTCTGGAAGAAGAAAACATCTTATCAACTTTATAAAAGAATACATGTAATAAAACATAGTTTGCTAGATCAGAAGGCTATAAGTTTGGATGCAGAAATGAGATGCTAATAATGTCCATAACTTTTTTATAACATGTTTATTACAAGTCAAATGTCTTTCACATTAAAAACTATTCCTGCTTATTTTTGGGGTTTTTTTACACTTCATTTATCCGTCATTGCAACATATATCATTGTGTATTACTTTTTCATTTTTTCCTTGGAACTGGAAGAGATTTCCTTTTGGCTGAGAGTCTTTAAAGCCAGTGACACTCTTCTTCCTGATAAAAATACTCTGATTCTGTATGGGTGGAGATATTAATGGTCAATTTAATTCTGCTTTTCCATCTTGAATAAACTGTTCAAAAACACATTTCCTGGAGATTTTAATTCCCTTTTTATCTTTATATAAGGATATGAAGAAGAGTAATCTTTTATCTACTATATTCACTAAGGGGAATAATAAAAAAAGATCCTTAGGACAGAATATCAATACTCTGCATTTTTAAGGAAGATTGTTATCTTCTACCTACATTAAAAAAACAAAAACACTTTTACATTATATTCTCTTTAACAATGTTGAACTGTAAGAAATTGTTGAGGTATATATTTAATTTTGAAACTTAGGGGGGGAAATTCTAAAGGATGCATTATATACATACACACACACCCACACATACACACACATAAATTACAGTCATAATAGCAAAAATCCCTGGCAATATTTAATAGAACTTGATAAAGGTGATAAAATATATTTTTATAAACCAAACTATTATAATTACTCTGGCTATAAGAGACAAAATGATAATCATAATGTGCATCCTATGCCTAGATCTGTGGGGGACATGTCAGAAATAGTCACTGTCTCACATTGTAAATCTTACCCTAGGTTTGCCTATATGATTATTAACACAGGAAATTATCCAAAATGAAAACAAAGATAATTCTGTTAACCTGTTATTAGAAAAACTCTGTAATCTAGGTCTGAAATTTAATTGTTTTAATAAAGGGCTTTATTTTTCCTTTATTCTAAATTAGATTTAAGTATTATATATAAGTTTTTTCTCTTCTTTAGTAATTTGTCCCTGAAGAGGAGAACGTGTAGCCAAAAGACACATGGTAACTGAAACCCAGTGCTTGCTAAACTGATATTAAAGACAGTGGTAAGTGAATTGTGATGAAATGATGGACAAATCAGAAATACTGTCTTTTGTGGCAGTCAGACCTGGATTCCAGTTCCAACTCTGAGGCATCCTGACAGCATGATTATGTCAGGACACTTAACTACTTAAGTCTCAAGTGGATCTTCCATTAAACTTGTAGGTGTCACACATCTCTGGATGGAATATTATGAGAATTAAATTGGAGAATGTCTGTGAAAGAGGAGGCCTGGCACATTAACACCCTCAATAAATATAATTATAGATTAAAAGTTAAATAAACAGATAAATCTTTAAACAGACTCTTTTTTGTGTGTTAAACAATATATTTTTCAATACTGAAAAAAACAGCAAAAAGAATAGCTACTGTGGTAGAACTTAACTAAAACAATAACAAACAAAAGGAATCTAATATATTTAGAAGCCCAAAATGCATTTTTTTTTTGAGAATCAAACTTGAGCTACAGAATCAGGCTACTGATTCATCAATTTCAACTTTCGAAAATGCAATTTTTTTTTGTTTTATGTGGGGAGTATATTTCTCTTTCATTATATCTCTAAAATGTGAGAATATATTTCAATAAATATTCTTGTGGTTTCAAGATGAACAGGTTCTGAAAAGCCTTCCCCAAATGTACCACTTTAGCATGTAGACTGTTTTGAGTGGAAAGCAATCAAGACCAAGCAGATTCGAGATAAACTTTTATATCTCCCTTAAACTACCTAAAATAATTTAGATAGGGACCTGGCCCAAAAAGAGAGCTATTACCAAGATAACTTTTTATCTGAATGACCTATCTGTATGGCAAGAGAAACTTCTAATTACCACACATCTGGTCTTATTGTCCTGTGAATCACCCTCCTCCCCTTTAAAGCCCAGGTTCCCATCTCATTTCTTAGCTCAAATGAGATATAAAACTCAACTGACCTGCTCATCTTGGGTCTCATTGTCCTGATTGGGGGCCCTATACATAGATATTAAAATTTGTCTCCTGTTAATCTCTCTTATGTTAATTTGATTATTAGACCATCAAGAGAGCCTACAAGTGCAGAAAGAAAAAATTTTTCTTCCCCAACACAGATAATGCTTCAAAAAACAGTTTCAAACAAGTGCAAGGCACTTCATAATGAGCTGAAATAAGAACATGAAATAGTGAGAAGTAGCCACTTTTACTGCATTTCTAGAACTGCATGTTTTCTGCATGTCTTTTTGTTTTATGCATATAAGAAACAGCCTTCTCTGCATTCCTGAGCACCTAGTAGAAGATGGCCATCCCCAATCATTTGAAATAGGACCTACAGATAGGGATTGGTGTCTTTACTTTCCGTAAGAAAAAAATATATTTTTAATGTTTATTTATTTATTTTGAGAGGCAGGGAGGGGCAAAGAGAGAGGGAGAGAGAATTCCAAACATGCTCTGTACTGTTAGCACAGACCCGATATGGGGCTTGATCACATGAACTGTGAGATCTCATCACCCGAGCCAAAACCAAAAGTTGAACACATAACCAACCGAACCACCCAGACACCTGTCTTTACTTTTCAATTTAAGATTCCTTGAAAGGGAATTTCCTTGACCCAGCTTGAGTCAGTGTGAACTGATGTGCAGAAGAAAGACAAAAGGAAATGTAGATAAAATTAAATTTTCTTGTAACTTGCAGCCCATTGACAAATACTTGAGGCTGGCAGAGTATGACATTCCTCCAGGAACTCCTAACTGTCTTAATGTTAATGCCTTTCAAGAGGAAAAAACAACCTTAGCTTGACAATAGCCAGGCCTTCAGGATCCTATGTCTTTAACATATGAAAATTCCTTTGGAAACTTGTGGTTTCTCTGCCCTTCCCAACTTAAAAGTATATAATAAATCACTCCTCACAATCCCAGAGCAGCAACTGCAACCCATAGGTTCACCCCCGTGCTTTAATAAAACCACCTGTTTGTACCAAAGACATCTCAAGGATTCTTTCTTGATCCTTTGCTTACAAATCCCACTTCAAATCACCTCATGAATCTTTTATCCATCCTTACAACCTTTGTGCTTAGATTGCCTTGTACAGACAGAGTTGTCAAAGCCAGTACAAAGTAGAGGAGGAATAATAGTTTTCCCTCTACCCTTCTAGGTTCATGGCTGAATCCTTCATGTAATAAAAAAATGAATAGAAAAAAAAAACAGAGTTTAATAACATATACCTCTTATATACATGGGATCTACCCATGAAAATTGAGTAACTCTCTGAAATGGCCCAACCCACCACTTTAAATAACTATCTCCAGCTAAAGACAAGAAAAAGATTTTGGGAAAGGAGGAGAGCCAAGTTATAGGAGGTTAGGAGGAAAAGCACAATTAATCAGGGGTATGACTGTTATGCAGATTTAAGTCAGTTGCCTTCTATAAGGGTAAGAATTTCTAGAGATTTAGTCATTCTTCATTCTTCTCTTCCTGTTTCAGAGAGGGAGAAATCCTTACAAATGTAGATTTTCCTTATAAATGCAAATGTCTCTTACAAAAGGGTAACTTCTACTAGGTTTTCAAAACTTTTCAAAGGTCTTCTCATAGGTTTCTTAAACATAATCAGCTCAAGATAATTCTTATGCCAAAGAGACATATTTTGGGGTGGCAAATTCCTCAACCCAAACTTGTGGATAGCTGTTAGGTAAATTAGTTCTCAGGTTTGGTTAATTTATCAATTGTTTCAGTGCACTATTAAGTGCACATTTTTCTTAAATAGGAGTCACCCTGTGGTGCTTGAAAATCTGTCTGAATTGTTTAGTGATCCAAAAGAACACAATGTCATGATACATTAATATTTAAAGACTTCACATAATCTAAGCTGTGATCAAGCTAATCAGCAATAAACAGAAAAAAACAACTGATTTGATGTTGCCATCCTCCTACAAAGTATAAGAAAAAACTGATTATATAATAAGCCCCTCTTATAGCCATTGTAGCTAGAAGAACTTAGAAAGCGTAAGATACACAAATTATAAATAAACAGTTTAAGGGAATAAAATATTTCTTGAAGTACCTAAATGCAGAATAAGTAACAAAGAAACAGTACCCTTTGTTGACAGAAAATAAAAAAGTGATAATGCATAACTCAGTATGCTTTCTGCAAAATACGTAACTGTTGGAATCGCTAATAAAAAAAAAAGAAAAACCTGATAGAGCAACTCATTTTGCATAACTTTAATTTAAATAATTTAATACTTGAATTCTAAAAGACTCATAAAATTGTGACGTGTGGCCAAAAGATAAAAGTGTGTGCATGTATCCATGCACTCTAATTCTTTGAACCTTCATTTCATTTGATCTCAGTGGCTTTTTGCCTTGCCTTTAAATTTTTAAAAACAAAAACAAAAAATGTGCAATACATATGCATTTGCAGTTTTGGAATACAATTCAAATCCATATTAACTTGAGAAAAAAATATTTGACAACACAACTCTATTTGTATGATGGCAAATTAATAAAGAGAATCATGAGTTTGATAGTAGTTTTAACTGTCATTAAACAATTTGAGATTTTTAGGTCATTATGAAATAAAGATAATAATATATTTACTCAATTGCCTAGTATTTTCTCAAAATTGCAGAACAAACTATAAAATATTGTAAATTTAATATTAATTTAAAAATATATACTATATACTTAAGGTTAATGTATTGTTACAGAAATGCAAATATCTTTCATGTAGGGGCTATAATTTAGCAATATAAAAATAATAAAATTCAAAAACCATTCTTAGTAATTAGAGAGTTTAAATCAATAATGAGATGTTCCTTGTAATAAAATTCACTATGAAAGAAATTAATTTTTTTAAAGTGCATATTACTAAGGGTCAAAAATGCACTATAAACACAAAAAGTACTCTACCATCATATTCTTTAAACTTCTTTTTTATAATTAATAAATGCAAACATTAAATTTTTAGTTCTTTTGATAGGGAAAAATCTGTTATAGGATGACTGACAGAACTGATAGGGAAATTCCCGTCTCTGATGGAAGACTCCCCTTCTGGGTTATTTTTCCCACCTTTGTTGTCACGTGCCAAATTACTACTAATGAGGAATGTGGAAGTAACAAACTATAAATTGTTCCCTCTGTTTATGCTCAGGACTCAGACCTCTGGAGAGTGATCTCCTCTGGGCCCCCCGGTGTAAAAACAAAAGCCTCCTGCCTTCCAAGATCTCCGAGTGCTGCTTGGTTCTTCTGCTTGCTGATCCAGACCAGATTCTGTAACACTTCACCATTACATACTTGAACAAGTTCTTCATTGCTATGCTAGGCTGAGTAACAGACCCATAAAAGATATCCAATCCTAATCTCTACCTAGAACCTGTGAATGTTACCTTATATGGCAAAGCCTTTGCCAACGTTACATTAAGGATCATGATATGAGATTATACTAGATTATCTGGTGGTCCCAAAATGCAATCACCAATGTGCTTAAAAGAAGTAGGCAGAAGGAGATTTCACACGTAAGAGCAGAAGGCAATGTGATCAGGAAGGCAGAGATTGGAGTTGTGGAAAGCAAACTACATAAGGCTGGCAGCCAAGGGAAGAAAGCAAGGGATAGATTCTTCCCTAGTGACTCCAGAGGGGGTGTGGTCCTGCTGGGAACTTCCTTCTTGATACCAGGACTGGGATACTGCATTCTGACTTTTAGACTTTTCACACACACAGTGCACTTAACAACATAGCATAGTGGATTTATATTTTATCACAAACTCCTTATCTCATTTTGGATTCTGTCACCAGTAGTCTATAAACCACACTCTAAGAAGGTTAAGCTCATCTGTCCCTTCTCTCAACATTAATCCACTCTCATATTTGTTTATCACTTGACATTTCTTTTTCTTCAAAGAAATGAGTTTCATTTAAAATCTACAAACTTAAAAGCTCCTCACTATCACCTTAAAATTACTTTTTAAAAAATCTAAGAAAGAATAACCCTAGCAATAATCTCATATTCTTCTGTTCAAAAATACTTTTATTTAATCTCATATGCTACTGATTACTTTATATAGTCTCCTAATTATGGAGGAAATTTTCATTGTCGATTTTGCCTATTTTTGTGGTTAGATGAAAGTCAACCTGTAAATAAAGTAAAACATATACATTTGCTTAGTCTTTCTGTTTCTCTATGTTTAATAGATTTAGTAACACTATTTTCAAATACTTTTATAAATAAATGTTTTGCTTAATATAATAAGGACCTCTCAGCTAACTAATATTCATGGACACACAATTTATTATCAAAGGAACTTAAGAGATAGATCTAAACCTCTGAGGTAGAGTATTAATATTAAAATTTATATATAACAAACATCTCTCTATGCAATGAAAAGCTATGGATAGTTGTAAATTTTTCAAAAAGGCAATGAGTGTTGGTTTCTTTATAATAATATAATTGAAAAGAAATGTGATGCATTTACTTGAAAGCATGTTACACATGTTCAAAGATGTGGTGTATATACTGTCAAAGATGTTTCCTTACCAAATATTTATTTCAGACTCATTTGTATAAAGAATGGCTTCTTTGTAGCAAAGATATTTGTATATAAGAGGTAAGAAGAATTGGTAGCCTTGAAATAAACTGAAGTAAAAAAATATTTAGAGTAATTATAATTTAAGTGGTCTGCTATGATTCTTAATACAGCCATTGTGATTCTGCTTTTCTATTAACAACCAACTGGATTGTTAATTCCCTGAGATAAGTCAATTTTAATATTTTTCAGACACTTATTCGGAGATCTCAGATCAGAGCCCCTCCCACCCTCTCTTTACAAGTACCTTTCATTGTTCAAAGGAAATTACTACTGGAATTTGTCATTTGTGAAAGAAACAAAAGATCTAATATATTGGGGTTTTTTTTTTTAGACATAATGAGTTTTAAAGATTGTGGTTAAATGCACAAAACAGTTGAATTGTTTAGACTAACATAACTCGCTTTTAGGCAAATTATTAAATCTACAACGTAGATAGCTTAATGCATGTACCGGGATAGGGAAAAAGTTAACTTTACAATCCATCTCAGTGAGACTTGTAGAATAGGAAGAAAATTCTTTAGAGCAGTTTCTACTCTATACAATCTTCCTTGTTTTACAAATACTATGGTAGTTATTTTAATATTTTGCAAAATAATATCTCTCAGAAAATACAGCTGGGAGTACTACATGAATCTTCTAATCCACTAGCAGATTTATTAGAAAAGATTTCTTTAGGAATGAATGTACTTGAGTTCTCTCTTCTCCAAGTGTTGGGCATTATTTTAAATTGCAAATACATGACTTTTTCTTTCTTACTAGTACAAATTAGGAAACAGAGCATGGCATAATGTATTTCCATTTGCATATGCAGTCAACAAATCTTTCTTTTTTGTGTATATTTGATGTATATTTAAATTTACTTCACTAGAAATTGTTTATCTGTCCTGACATTTCCTTGTTCTATTCTAGATCATATTTTTTGATACGTTTTATTGTAAATAGAAAATTATGTTAATAAAACAACAGGCTACATGTGGCTACTAAGCATTTGAAAGATGACTAATCATAATTTAGACAATTTGTAAGTATAAAATACACACTGGATGGCACATACTAGGTATGAAAAAAACATGTAACATATCACAAAAATATCTTTAAAAATTTTTTTAGTATTTATTTTTGCAAGAGAGTGAGTGAAAGAAAGCACAAGCAGGGTAGGGGCAGAGATACAGAATCTGAAGCAAGGTTCTGGCTCTGAACTGTCAGCACAGAACTCATAACCATGAGATCATGATCTGAGCCAACCTCAAGAATAAGATGTGTAGCCAACTGAGCCACCCAGACAACTCAGGAATATCTTTTTAAATTGATGACACATTAAAATGATAATGTTTGAGATACTTTGAATTAAATAAAACATTAAAATTGACTTCACTTCTTTCTCTTTATTTTTTCTGTAGCTATTAGAAACTTAAAATGATCACACTCATTATATTTCTATTGAAAGGAACTGTTTTACTGGGCACCTGGGTGGCTCAGGCAGTTAAGCGTCCCACTTCGTCTCATGTTATGATCTCAAAGTTTGTGGGTTTGAGACTTCCATCTGGCTCCGCACTGATCGCTTAGAGCTAGGAGCCTGCTTCATTTCTGTGTCTCCCTCACTCTCTGCCCTTTGCCCACTTGCACTCTGTCTCTCACTCTCTCTCAAACATAAACATTAATTTTTTTTAAAAAAGAGCTATTTTATATCATTAATCACTGTACAAAATATATGCAAAGGAATTGTCTCATTTATTAAAAAAGAAAAGTTTATTTAGAGAGAGAGAGAATGTAAGATGGGCAGGGAGAGGAAGAGAATCCCAAGCAGGCTCTACACTGGCTGCCAGCACAGAGCCTGATGCAGAGCTTGAATCCATGAACTAAGAGATCATGACTTGACCCAAAAACCAAGAGTTGGATGCTTAACCAACTGAGCTGCCCAGGTGCCCCAGAAATGTCCTGTTTAATCATCAATAAATAAGTAGATAAAAATTCATAGGGGTTAACTTGCTTGGGTAGCTCAACTAACTCAAAAGCAAGGAGATCTTCTGCCTCCAAGTAATTTTTTAATCTTCCCAAACCATTTGCAAGGAACTTAGCATGAACATTGCTTGGGCAACAGATAGCAGATGGCAAGAGCTGAAGTCCTGATAACTAAACTGGTTTTTTTTTACATTAAAAGAATATATTTTTGCAAATTAAAATTATTAATGTCAATCTGGTTTATTAATAAATCAACTAAAAAATCTAAATGTAAAAAATATTATTTATTGATCTTGTTGCTAGTAATGATATGGAGGACAAAGAGCAAAGAAAATAATTAAATTTTCTTACAACTTGTAGAGCATTTGCAAGTCCCTGAGACAGGCAGAGTGATCTTCCTCTAGGAACAACTGCCTCCATGTTGATACTTTGCTAAGGGCAAAAGGTAATCTTAGCTTAACATTATCCCTACTCCAGGATCCTGTATGTCTCCTTTAACATACAAAAATTCCTCTGAAAACTTCCTTTATTTCCACTCCTCTAAGATATATATTAGCAATTATCCTCCAAGCATATGGCTCACTGCTATACATCTGAAGGGTCTTGTGACTAAGTTTTTATTAGATGGGAATACATGACCTTTTCCTAACAATAGCTAGCCCCCTCAAGGTCCTGGAAACCTTGCTAAAATTCCTTAGAAACTCATGCTATCCCTAATCCCCTCCCAACTTGAATGTATACCATCACTTTCTCCTCCCAAACCCAGAGCTACTCTTTCTGCCCATGGGTCATGTCCACATGCTTTAATAAAACCACCTTTGTGTCAAGAATTTCTTCTTCCTTTGTCTTTAAAGTTTATTTACTTAGAGAAAAAGTGGGAGGGGCAGAGAGAGGAGAGAAAGAGAGAATCCCAAGCAGGCTCCTTAGTGTCAGCACAGAGCCTGATGGGACTTGAATTCACCAACAGTGAGATCATGACCTGAGACAAAACCTAGAGTGAATTGCTTAACCCATTAAACCATCCAGGCACCCATCAAGAATTCTTTCTTGATCATTTGCTTCAAACCCCAACATTTTCACATCACTAACATATGTTTTTTTCACTTTATGAATGCCTTATTAAATTATTTATTTGTGTTTTGTGGTTTGGTCTGTATTTTTGTTACATTTTTGGGGAATTTAATTGTTATAGGTTCAGATTCTAAAAATACTATAAAATTTGTTGTCAAGACATTTTTTTAATGAAGTTTTTATTATTGTTTTCCCAATGGCGTATTAAAGAATGTAACATGGGTCACCTGGGTGGGTATGTTGGTTGAGTGTTCAACTCTTGGTTTCAGCTCTGGTCATGATCTCATGCTTCATGAGATTCAGAGCCATGCAGAGCCTGCTTGGGATTCTCTGACTCCCTCTCCCCGTGGCTCTCCCCCACTCAACACACATATATTCTCTCTCTCATAATAAATAAATAAACATTAACAAAATTTAAAAAATAAAGTAACTATGCTCCTTAATATATTTTTAGGAAGATGTAGCAAAAACACAGTATAAAATGTCAGTGCAAAATATCACTACAGAGGTTGATTCACTAAAATTGGGAAAAAACATTATAAATAACAGTAAAAAGTATCTTGAAATTATATGAAAATATCTCAAATTTAATATTTTCTTACTAAATATGATTCATAAATGTTTAGCTTAAGTACACATTATAATTTATTTTAAATTTATCTTATGCTTATAGGTCAATATGAAATTTGTTTTTATTAGGAAAACAAGCTCAGATTTAAATAAGTATTTGAAAAGTTAATACATGTGATTCTTTTGATAAAATTTTATTGAATCATCTGCTAATTGTCATCATTGTAAAAGTGTATTGGATTGATGTAAAATCATGGATTTTGAATCCAATCTTAAAATTAACTGATTTCAATCATTTGTGCTCATTTTGATTGACTGATTGATAGTCTGGAGAAAATAATAAATAGTGATAAATTTTTTGTGTGTGTGTTTAGATGGCAGCAGTGAATTATGAATTAAAAAATTAAAGCAGTTTGCCTCTCCTGATTCATATTTAGTGTAAAGGGTTTAGAACCTATAAGAGTATCGTCAATCTAACATGCTAAATACAGTAGTCAATACCAACTAATCTTCTATTTCTTCACCAATATTCTTTATTAACAAATAGAATTCAAAATTTAATTTGAGAGATTAGACTAAAATGTAGTGTTTTAATTTTGATTTAGGTTTTTGTCATTAATAACAATGTATAGAGGATGATAAAGGAGTTATGAGTTTTCAGACAGGCAGTAAAAATTAATCTTTAAAAGTTTGCATTTATTTTGGTAAGCAATGCTAAATGATTGAATTTTTACTTTCTGCTCAAGCTCCTTCTTATATACTAATATAGAAAATATATATATATATATATATATGTGTACATGTGTGTGTATATATCTCATTTCTTCCTCAGATCATTGTTTTAAAATGCTCTAACGGCATTCCTTCCTAGCCAGTCAAAAGCCATTGAAATTGGTATCATATATACTGGAGATAAGATTTCCATGGTAGTTCTCTGGAGGATTCTTCTTGTAAACCATTGGAGGGGAAGACAGAGGCACAACCTTCATCAAGAGGAAGAGGAAAGAGATGATTTCTGGAGAGTACAGTTTTTGTAAGCCTCCTCCTCAAATATCAATATAGTAGACAAAATTTTTCAGGAATCATTCACTAGGAAGTCAGATACTGCAAAAACAAGGCCATAATATCTTTTGTCTATTTAAGGCTTTTAAAAAATGTTTATTTATTTATTTTAACAGGGAGAGAGATTGACAGAGCAAGCAGAGAGGGAGGAGCAGAGAGAGAAGGGAGAGAATCTGTGCTAACAGCTCAGAGCCCACAACACCTTCCTGGAACCCACAGATCTTGAGATCATGAAAAATCATATGCTTGCCACTTAAGCACTCCTCTATTTAAGTTTCTACGATCATATATGTTAGTTTTGACTTTTATTTTTGTTTCTCCTTAATGGTTTGAAGATAAACACTAAAAATGCAAAGAGTTTTATATTTTTCCTAAAGGACTGTAGAGATCACATTCATTTCACAACCAGTTGAAGAAGCAAGAAAAAAGTTGTTGAAGTGAAAAAGTGATAGTAGTTTGTAACATTAGTCAAATTGTGTGGTAATTTATTATTTAAAAACTTAAAATTGCTATAAATAGATAATATACTTATGGTTATGGAAGTTACCTCTTATTTATATCATGTGTTGAGTTAATTACCATTTTGAGTATCTTTATAATGTCTGAACATACTAGAAAGTGATTGTTTAAATACATTAAATTCTATTAAGAACACCTAAATGCAAGAATTTCTTAATTAACATAATTGAACTTAGCGATATCTTCTCATTGGTGAAATGAGTGGTACTTAAAATAGAAGGTTAAGAAGATTATTCAGGCCCCACCATTCTTCAGTGGATAAGATATGTAAAGGCTAACAAGCTCATTGTCCAATACCATGGGACAGTAATCAAGGTCAAGAGTACTATAGGTTCTGCCATGCCATTTTAGAAAGGACCTTGCTGCCTTTAGTAATGATATAGTTTTACTTGCCTCTTCATATCCTATAATGGTGAAGTTTAGTGCTGCAGATTAGAGAATGGAGTTTCCCAAAACAACAGAAGAGTTTCAGTGTGTGTTTGTTTACAATAAATGTTTCTATTTTGGGGCAGAATTTGGGTCTAAGACTTCTTTTCCTTATAGCTTAATATTTTCCAAATAGGTAAATCCTTTAAGATAACTTTGCAACATATTGTGTCTTGGGTTACATGCTGAGTAAGAGATGGTAAACAGGTATAATATTTATTCTTTAAAAGTTCACTGTTCAGCCTAAATTGCTAACTTTTACACCTTTCCTTCCTTCCTCCCTTCCTTCCTCTCTTTCTTTCTTTCTTTCTTTCTTTCTTTCTTTCTTTCTTTCTTTTTCTTTCTCTCCTTTCTTCTTAAAAAATAACCTTCTATACATAGACTTAGAAACTCTACACCACTATGCAGGCTACAGGATAAATAGAAGAAAGGAAGGAAGGATGGAGAATGGAAGGAAGGAAAGAAGGAAGGGAGGGAAGAACAATAGGAAGACAGAGAAGGAAAGAGGGAGAAAGGAAATAAATAAAAAGAAGAAAACTTAAAAGCATTTGCCTAGGATCTGAGCTAAATGCTGTAGTTTAGAGAAATCTTTGTTGAGCCTAATGTCTGTCTTCAGACTATACATCACCTGTTCCTATTTGATTTAGTTGATCTTCCTGAACTCAAAACTCTTACCTGTGGAAGATTATAGTATCATTCATACATCAAGGGCTTAGCGGCAGATCTGATATTGTTCTTCCTGATGAATCATTAATTCCATATCTATAAAGGAAAAATAGTTTGATTTGCTTAACTCATATTACACATTCTCTGGTCTTTCTTAACAAAAATGAGTTGGTAGCAGAAGAAATAAGAACTAAACATAAAATAGGTATGTAAGGTAATCAAAAAAATTTCATTACAATAGATAATTTTGAAATAGCTTCTAATACATTATTTCAATGTAGTTACCAAAACAATTTCAATAATTTTGAGATGAGAAACAAGGTTCAATAGTGCCTAGATACATCCGCAACTATTAATGGACAAAACTAGATGTGGAGAACTGATTTTTCTGCCCCCGCAAATTATTAATTTTGTATTATATATTACCAAGACTTTTGGTATGTTCCAGAACCCTTAGGCATTAGTCAGTGAAATTATGATCATTATTGTAAAAAAAAGTCATCTCATGCAAGTTACCCAGGACTTATATATAAAGAAACAAAGACTCACTACATATTTATATTTTACTCCTTCTATGTACATCAGCAGTCTGGCTAGTATGACAATTTATAGCATTTCTTTTCATAGTCAAGACAAATGTAGGATTGTCTCATAAAAATAAAATGCAGTTAATTTTCAATTTTTTTTCTAGGAGATAATGCAAAAGCCTAAATATAAGCTTAGGCATTCCTTCCAACAAGTCCTCATTAAAACATTCATGCAGACATAATCTTCTGCAGGATATGTATTATAGTTCTCTCTGCTAAATCTCCCTTTTTCTAAGTCTTTCCTACACATGATCAAGTATTTATTTAAAGTCAATTATTTAAAGTCAATAATATCCTAGGTATTATAAACAGATACTAGAGATATCCTGATTAATAATCTAGACAAAACCCACCTTTACTTTTTGTAATGAATTCGTACTTTGGACTACTTAAAGAAAACACACACTGTAATATCCTTCACAATTATTCATGACCAAATCCTGTATCCCTGATATGGTATCTTCAAAGCAAGCAGTATAAGATGTTTACTGTTAATTATAGTAATTCATTATATTAGTATTACACACAATAAAATGTGTTAATTTCAGAAATGCATGAATTTTGATCCTCCAAACTCGACATTGTACTTGATAGTCAAGCCTTTAATACTTACAGGTTCTTAGAAAAATTAAATATGAATAAGAGACTTTGAGGGTTTACTTCCTCTTAGAGCCTTTTTTTCCCTCCTAAATCACCAAGAGCGAGTGTATTAACTTCTACAACATGTATTATTTCCCTTTGTGAAATGGCAAATGACATTAGAAACCACACTTTGGTTGCCAGAAGGTTATGTTAAGTCTCTGAGTAGAACAATCTCCTTTTAAAAGTGTATATATATATGAAGGGGTGAACATATAATAGATACATAATAAAATGAACTTCATTGATTCAAGTTAGTTGGAGAAAAGATTAGTCTGAATTAGTGGAATGGCCAAAATGTAGGTTTAAGACTTTCAAATAGAATAAAATATCAGCTACATAAGAGAAAGAAAAGGAGTTAAATAAATAGTTTTAGTTAATATATCAATAAGTGGAAAGTAAAAGAGAGTTTTGCGTGCCATGTGCTGGCAGAGTTTGGTGTCTCATATAACATCATCTCCCTTAACAATCTCATTTGTAAATATGTGTTTCTTGAAGAGCGGGTTTGACTTCATTAAATAATGATATTTTTCCCTTTTGCTATTTCACACTTAAATATGTCAATATTCCTAGTTTTGCGTTAGTTTACCATTTTTTTTCTTTAGTAGGCTTCATGCCCAGTGCAGAGCCCAACTTGGGGCTTAAATTCATGACCCTGAGATCAAGACCTGAGCTAAAATCAAGAGTCTGTCACTCAGCCAACAGAGCCACCTAGGTGCCCCTTTTATTTTGCTTTCTATTACAAACTTCATTTTAATGTATCCCTAATAAATAAATAAATAAGAAATTAAAAAAAATAGTGTATCCCAATATATTTTCTGACTCTAAAAAATAAGATACATCCCAGAATAGGATGAGGAAGAATGTGGCTGTTCATTCAGAAAAGGATTAAGGAATTCAAGGCACTAGCCCTCCATCGGTATGTGTTACCTCTCTGTGCATACAGAAGTTCATACAGAGTCAAACTGATACTCCTGGAAATGTCATCCTATTCTCTTAGTCACATTATGTGTAGCAAGATGGAGTTTCTGATTGAAAAAATAGACAAGTGCCATTTCTGGTGACATTTCTAGAATTGCTTCCAGTTGATTCTCAGGATGACTTTAAGTGATCTTAGGTCCATCCCAAGATGAACTGCAGGAAGTAAAGCTTCTCATTGCTTCCTCAGACTTGCGTCCCTTTACACTATTTTATTTATTGTGGGCTGGAGTTGCCTTAAAATAATTAGGAAATCTGTATGTATTCTCAGAAATGGTATAATAGCCCAAAGTTACATTTAACAAATGGTCAGAGTGAAAGGATGAACCCATGGAGAATTTACCAATACTGACTGACAAAATGAATTGGCTCCAAGTATTAATTGTCAATAATAGTAAAATGTCATTTAACTGCTTGGTTTCAAGTGTGCCCTTAATTAGTAACTAGCAGCTAAAACTCTGAAAAAACACTAAGTAACCAAAGTTTCAGCATCTCCATCTATGAAGTGATAATAATAATATAGCCCTTCTTATAAGAGCATTGTAACAATTACATATAAAAATTCTTAGACTGGTATACTATACATCATTTAGAATGAGTAAATAACAGTCTCAAAAGCTGATATTTAGGGCACTGACACCTTACAATGTGATTTAAGTTCAAATGTTTGTCATGTTAAAATGTTTCTTAATCATTCCTTAATTATTTAGCCACAGTTTGATTTAGCCACAGTTTTATCATTTGTTAAGCTAATTTATTTGAGAGAGCTATCAGAATTCAGTAACTAAACTGTAGTGGTGATTAATGCAGACACATGATTTCCTCTAAGTAATTGAAAAACAACCCCACAGAAGACATTTTTTTAGACTTTCAACATAGAATACCAAAATGTAGTATACATTACTACTATAGGTCACATATGTTACTATGAATATTTAGAGAAAAGGTTTTGGAACCCGCAATAATCTATGGGGTGTAAATAAGGAAAACTAAACTGTCCTCATTTTCTCATACCAGGAATAAGCTCTGTTTTGGAGCCAAACGTGTCTTTTTAAAAACTGCTTTTGCGGTTAACTTTCCAGTAAAAGTTAGAAGTAGAGTTTTTGGTCTTATTTTGTTCCAGGGTTCAAGGTATGATAAATATTCAAGTAGCTGTCATTCATTGAATATGTGGGCGCACGTTGAAACCTTATAGAAATAGAAGTGGATATGCGTATAGTCAGTTCTAATGCAAAATGCAACCATCTTCAGTAGATAATACCAGAGTTGGGGTGCCTATGTGGCTCAGTCAGTTAAGTAGTGCACTTTAGCTCAGGTCATGATCTCGTGGTTCCTGGGTTCAAGCCCTGCATCAGGCTCTGTGATGACAGCTCAGAGCCTAGAGCCTGCCTGGGATTCCGTCTCCCACTCTCTCTGCCCCTCCCCCACTCATGGTCTGTCTCTCTCAAAAAATGAATAAAAACATTTAGAAAAATTAAAATAAAAAGATAATACCAGAGTTTCTAAAGGTGTATATTTATTTGTTTGTTTGTTTGTTTGAAAGAGAGAGTATGAGTGGGGAAGGAGAGGAAGGGAGGGGGGAACAGAGGATCCAAAGCAGTGAGCCTTATGAAGGGCCCAAATCCACGAACCGTGAGATCATGTCCTGAGCCAAAGTCAGACAGTCAACAGACTCAGACACCCAGGTGCCCCAAGGTCTATTTATGTTTCTAAGTTCTCTCCCTCTCTCTCTCTCTCTCTCTCTCTTCTTTTGTGCTTAATTTGAGGTATCAATCATTTGTTTTTACACTTTGACCTATTAATATAACATAATAACACCTTAATAAATATACTACTATTGATAATTTCACAAAATTCTATAATAAAATTTGCTTGGACATTTGATTAATACTCTGATAAGTTTGCTTTATCTCGATATATAATGTAAGCTTTTTAAGAAATATGAATAATTGAATTTGTTCTATTATTTAATTTTTTTGTATCAATTTCATTGTTTTATTCTCAGTATTATCCTAGTCTTGATAAATAAATTGAGAATATTTCAGTTACTATATTAGTTTCTAATGTTTAAAGAGTAGAATCTCTTTCACAAATGCATGGTGGAACTATGGCCGATCCGGGAATAGTTTTATTTTTCTTCCCACTACCATTTAAATCTAATATTTCCTACTTCATCTTGAAAAAAAAATGCATTTATTTTTTCCTCAGGATTCAAGGATTATAGTTTTCAAATAAAATCATACAATGGATATTAAATCTCTGAAATGCTTAAAACTGATCAGTATATAGAATTAGGTTTTTATTAGTTCTAATGGTGTGTAGTCATGTTCTCTTCTTTTGTGTTTCTTTATTTAATTCAATGGAGTTTGACTATTTTTAGATAGCTTTTATGTAATTGTTATGTAAAACTAGAAACTGACTTCTTTTTCTATGGTCTTAATCGTTTATTATATCTTTGTAATTTTATATTTTGGAGTTATTTTGATATCCTCTTTATTATTCCTTATGCTAAGTGCTTATTAGAATCACTTTTCAAGTTTTATTCTCAAAAAATTTTGCTTCTATGTAATTTGCTCCTAAATTGGCTTTACTGTATCTCATGTGCTTTGATATGCAGATCTGTTATTTTAATTTATGTCTATTTAAATCTATTTATATTTCTTTTTTTAATAGTCTAATTTTTTTTTTTTTGGGAGAGAGGGAGAGAGAGAAAGGCAGAAAGAAAGAGAGACAGAGAATCCAAAACAGGCTCCACTTGCAGCACCAAGTCAGACATGGGGCTGAAACCCATGAACCGTGAGACCTTGACCTGAAACCAAATCAGACCCTCAACCATCTGAGTTACCCAGGTGCCCTATTAATATTTCTAATCTGTGAGTTATTCAAGTTATAATTTTACTTTCTAAAAGAAAAAGTTTTAGTTAGTCGTATTGTATTATTATTTGCTAATTATATTGGATGATTTTCAGTCTATATTATGTTTGAAATTTAGAATATGTTAAGGTATAGTATAGTTTTTACTTTTATTGTTTTTCCATTTTTAATATGTCATTTTTTCTAGGATTATTTGGATTCGTTAACTTTTTCCTTTATTGTTTTTATACAAGAATGATAAGGTTTTTACTTAAAGGATCAAATATTAAAATTTTAGGCTTTTGGGACTACTTGTAACCTTTGTTATATATATACCCTTTATTATTATGTCTCTTTACTGCCCTTTAAAATTGTAAAAATTATTGTTTGCTTGCTGGCCATAGTTTGTTAACTCTAACATCCTATTTCTATTATTCTAGTGTTTACTGTTAAATTTTAATACTCATGCTTAAACATTTTTCTTCCAAAACCTATAGTGAAAAAGTCTCTCTCTCCTTTACAAAAATCTAAAAACCTTCCCACCTTTATTATTTTCCATCCCTCCCTCTACTTTTCCATATTGCATTTGAGAATATGGGATTTAAGGTCCTGGTTGTTGTAAATTGAATATTATAGTATATTTATTCCTATGGTGATTATCTCATTCATTTTCATAATAATAGGTAGAGTGATTGTTTTATTGCCATTTTACAAATGAGTGAAATTGAAAATGTCTGCTCTTAACTATTTAGATTTCACTACAGAGAGAGAAGGAGAAAGACTTCCAAGCAGGCTCTGCACTGTCAACGTGGAGCCTGTCATGGAGCTAAAACCGACAAACCATGAGATCGTGACCTGAGTCGAAGTCAAGAGTTATATGCTTAACCAACTGAGCCACTGAGAAGCCTCAATCATTACTGTCCAAATCTTTCCTTTGAGACTATCACTCACTCTTTTTTTTAACCATCCATCTTAATTTATTTAAAGAAAATTATATAGTATATATAGTGGCAGAGAGAGAGAGAGTGAGACACAGAATTTGAAATAGGCTCCAGGCTCTGAGCTGCCAGCACAGAACCCAATGCTGGGCTCAACCCGGAAACTGTGAGATCATGACCTGAGCTGAAGTCAGACATTTAGCTGAGTGAGCCACCCAGGAGCGCCATTTACTCTTGAATTGGGTGACATTTGGGGAAAGATTTCTATGTACAAAATAATCTTCATTATTTTTTCCCAAACATCTTCTAGCATGATTTTCACCTGCTGAGAAAATTAATGCAATGTAATTCCTTTTAATTTAAATTTTTTTGTGGTAAAAACAGTTAACATAAAGTCTGTTCTCATAAATGTTTTAAGTGTGCTATGCCGTAGTGTAGACTGTTGGTGCAATGTTACACAGCAGACCTCTAGAGCTTATTCATCTTGCTTAACTGAAAGTCTACACCCACTGATTAGTAACTGTAGTTACTCTTGGATTTCATTGTGCTTGTGGGTGGGTGTAAAGGTCTTCTCATTGTCATATTATTCTGGACATATTTTAGAATTTCTCTTGAGTCATGTTTTCATAAGATGTGGCTACTATGGGTCTTTAGGTATGATTACAGGAGTAAGTATTTTGTTTTGTATTGTTTAAATTGAAAAAAAATGTGATGATTTTATTTTAGTTTGTTTAAAATTGTTTTAATGTTTATTTAAATTTATTCTTATTTTTAAATTATTTTTCTAATGTTAATTTATTTTTGAGCTTGAGAAACAGAGCGCAAGTGCAAGAGGGGCAAAGATAGATGGAGAACCAGAATCCCAAGCAGGTTCCAGGCTCTGAGCTGTCAGCACAGAGCCCAATACGGGACTGGAATTTGCAAACTGTGAGATCAAGACCTGAGCCAAGGTTGGATGTTTACCCCACTGAGGAGCCACTGAGGAGCCCCATATTTTTGTTTGTTTAATTTCAACTTTATTCGAGTTTACTATAGTAATGTTTTCTTTCTGTTTCCATTTAAAAATATTAATTGGGATATTTTTGTGCCTTAAAGAATTTTTTAGTTGAATATTTAGTTGTTTCTTTTTGTTTATTTCTTTTTCTAATGAATGTACTTAAGATACTGATTGTACCTCTGAATGGGGAATTGGCTAACTTCCACTGTCTTCATTTTACTCTTTCCTGACAATAAAACAAAATATATAAATTGGTAAACTGATACAGACAAAAAGCAGGGCTATATATTGAACAGCATAGTACTGCATGCAAATATTTTCCTAATTTTCAATAAAAAATAAGAATGAGGGACACCTGAGGGACTCAGTTGGTTTAGCATCTGACTTTGGCTCAGGTCATGATATCAGGGGTCATGGGTTCGAGCCCTTCATCAAGACCTGTGCTGACAACTCAGAGCCTGGATACTGCTTGAGATTCTGTGTCTCCCTCTCTCTCTGCCCCTCCCCAACAAATACTCTGTCTGTCTCTCTCTCTCTCAAAAATAAATAAACATTAAAAAAATAATAATGAGTGAAACTTAGAAGTTAAAGGCCTAAAGTGCTGGTGGAGACATAACAAAATTAGAGAAATATTTACCTTCTATTTAAGAATATTATATTTTATCATCTGACATGTTTATTTTGTAGATTTTTCTTATTCTGGATCATCTTTTAGGATTCAGTCAATAAGGTAATATTTCAATCTTTGTTTTAAATAATAATATGGGAAATTTTTTTAAATCAGAAAAAGGTGAACACAAATGGGAGCAGGAATAAGGACCCCTGAACTTTACACTTATTTCAAATGGATACTAGCAATGTAAATTTGGTCAACCATATATATTTTTAATATTTTCACAGTTGAAGTAAAAGTGTTTAATCATTTAATTGCTTGTCTTTGTTTCTTTCATGTTGAAGTATGAGCTGGAGAAATATTTTCTTTGTTATGCAGAAGCTTTCAAGTTTCAAGCAATATTGTTTGTCTATTTTTACTTTTGCTGCCTAGGCTTTAGATGTCGTATCCAAGAAGGTTTCCCGTGTTTTCTTCCTGCAGTTTCACAGCTTCAGGTCTTATAGTTAAGTCTTTAATCCATTTTGAGTTGCTTTCGTGTATAGTGTGAGATAAGGGTCCAAATGCATTTTTATATGTGTGTATATACAGTGTTCCTAACATAATTTCTTGAATAGACTATCCTTGTCACATTGTGCGTTCTTGGCACCCTTGTTGAAGATCCATTGACTGTAGATGTGTGGATCTATTTCTGTTTTACTGGTCTTAATGTCTGTTTTTACTTGTCTTGATTATGGTAATATTTCCATAATTTAAACACATGTCAAAAATTCATGTTGTACAGTTAAATATACAAAGGCTTGGAAAAAAGAACTTAATAACAAAATGGCTTGTTTTGATTGTTTTTTGAAAAAGTTAGATTTACTGTGTTATGGAACATAAATTTCAGGACAAACACTAGAAATTACAAAATGCTTAAAGGACCAAAGGCATACTCAAGAGGGAGACAATATGATTTTGAACTAAGGAAAACCTTAGACTAACCTAGGTAAAAGAAGGGGTAACACAACTTTCAAGAAGCAGAATAAACATTGGAGGAAACATCAGAGAATGACCCTTTCAGGGATTGAAAGTAATGCACAGTTGCCAGAATTTACAAGGAAGTTGGAGAAAAGTGAGAGATGAAATAAATAAGGGATAATAGGTGGACAGTTTTGGAAAACACTTTAAGTCATAACAACTAAAGTGGACTTTAAAGTCAATTAAAAAGGTTTTATGTGAGAAGAGGCAGAATTTAAACAGAAAGAAAAAAAAAAACAAAATAGAAATCCACAGTAATAATTGTAGTAAAAAAATCAGTTTTAAGCATTATAAACCCAAATTATCTTTTGTAACTAGCAATATTTCATCTAGTGAAGCTACATCATAATAATTCATTTACATCCCCCAAATACAAGAAAAAAATGAAGGCTTTCTTCACCTCAACCAAAATCACATATACCTGTACATTTTGAAAAAATATTTCAGCGTGTATCTTATTTTTTGCAACCCCCAAAATTATTTTTGTATGGATTATTAAAATGGTACATCATTTGAATAGCTAAATGAAGAAAAAATATAGAAGACAGCATACAATTAAAACCAGGAAAGAAGACACAGTGCAGATTTGAATGTAAATGTATAGGTACTGATTTAATAAACCATGGTTTTGCAGAGGAAATTTGCCCCGAACTCCCTAGACTCTCACATGTCTGAGTATGTTGAGATCACAAGGCTCTGATGATTTTGTCATTCAGGTCATTTTCTTTTCCTCTAGCTGTTTGTGCGACTAGAAATCTTAAAAGCTGAGACAATGTTATTTCTGGACAAAAAGAAGTGTTGTTTATCATAAAAAATGAAAGATTCCACAAGCGCCAAATCCCTCTATGTGCTAAAGTCCCTTTGCGTGCGACACACTGCCCATGCAACCTCCTAAGATATGGGGGCAACAGAAACTTGTACAAATTTCTGCCACTCCTCAGATTGGCAGTGTAATAAAATCACTTGTCTCTGACCCGGGAGTTTCATGTCTTCTGTCACCATCCTTGGAATGGTGACAGGCCGACTGGTTAACTTCTAAAGAGGGGTGAAATCCATTTCCTCATAATTACATCAAAAATTACAATTAGATTTGAAAGCACAAAAAATGTTTAACATTCTAGAAAATGCAAAATCCACTCATAGAATTTTAAATATGAATAAATTATTGCATTTTATGGGAATTAAATAAGTTATCAAAAATCTAGTCTGACAAATATGTCAGACACTAAACTTTTGGAAAGTTTTTAAGATTGAAGAAACTTTTGAAATTTATTTTTTAATGGTAATTATTTTTGAAAGAGAGAGAGAGTGAAGAAGGGGAGGGGCAGAGAGAGAAAAGGAGACACAGAATCTGAAGCAGGTTCCAGGCTCCACATGCTGTCAGCACAGAGCCTGAGGTGGGGATGGAACTCATGAACTGTGAGATCATGAACTGAACTGAGGTCGGGTGCTTAACCGACTGAGCCACCCAGTAGCTCAAAGATTGAAGAATCTTTAATGACAAATTCTTTTCATGGGGGAAAAGAAGATTAAGGAAAAGCATGTCAGTCCATTAGGCATCTTGACTTCTGCTCAGGTCATGATCTCATGGTTCATGAATTTGAGCCCTTTGTCAGGCTCTGTGCTGACAGCCAGAGCCTGCCCAAGATTCTCTCTTTTACTCTCTCTCTGCCCCTCCCTTATTCATGCATGCTGTCTCTCATATTCTGTCTCTCAAAATAAATAAATAAACATTAAAAAAAGAAAAAACATGCCAATTTATTCTAATACTGTAAGTATTAGAAGGAATAAACTATGATCAATTCTTAGTCACAGTTATGAACACGGCTACAAAAAAAACAAATACAATTATCAGTTTAGTATATGAATTAGATAGTGATGCACAGTACATCTGTTCTCAGATATAAAGCTCCAACAGTATTGAAACAACTAATGATTTTAGTATCTGATTTGAGCAGAGATAGAGTTTAGAGATCATTTTGGATTGAGATCTGTGACCATGAATTACTATTCATATTTTTAATATATTTATTATTTTGAAAATTCAGTTCTAACTTTATTGGAAATATATTTAGTTGGCCTACTTATTAGAAATTTCATTTTACTTATATCGACATTACCTAGTATATTGTTGGACATTTGGAACATTTTTACCATTTAATATTAATAATAAATAATCTTTGTTGAAAGTCTGCTATGGGCTTTGTGTTTTATTGAGTGCTTAAGAGTAAGTATTTTCCTATTCATGCCAGGAGACATGAAAAATGAAGCTCAGAGAGGTTATGTAAACTTTACTACCTCATTTGCAAGAGGAAGAGTTTATTTTGTTATTTTCATCTTTGCAATGCAAATGTTATCATATAAAGATGTTAATTACCTCAAATAAATCAATGAATCCAAAGAAATTCCATTAAAATTCTCATTAGGGATTTTTAAGATGACTAACACTTAGGTGAAAGAGTAAAAGAATAAGAATATCCAACTGCATGTTGAAAAATATATATATAAAAGAGAAATTAGAAAAGAAAGAAAAAAGAGACGGAGGAGAGGATTAGGGAAAATATGGACTAGGCAGAAATGGGGACTGACCCTGATTGCTATAAAAAGTTTAAATAAAACTAAACCTGGTAAGCTGGTTAAAGTGGTTTTTGTGAGTTAACTCAGTGCTCAGTGTACATAGAAAATAAAGGTAATATATGAAATAATACAATGCAAACACTTAAATTTTGGGGGCCATGTTAGGAAGACTGTTTTTTCTAAGTGTAACAAGAAAACTGAGGGGTTTTTATTGTGGAAATTGAAATAATATGATAAAATACATGTTTTTGGAAAGATCCTTCCATCTGAGTAAGTCAATAAGTTGAAGAGAAGTAAAACCACTTGGGGGAAATAACTTATAGGCTTTTGTGGTAGAATAGATGGATAATTACTATAATCCCTTCAAACTAATCACTGAATCTATTCAGTCATACTAGGTTCTCTGACCTGAGTATAGTCATTGGAGCTTTCTGGCATGTGGTATTGAATGAATATTTTTCCAGTATGCTATTTTCATACCAAGATTCATTAGCCAGTATGCTTCATTTATTTTGATACCATTCATCTGGGAAAGAAAATTGACATCGTCAGTAGAAGGCACAAAGATGACAACTAAAATCTAGTTATAATTTGATATCAGCTGAGAACCTAGTGCCCAGGTGACGCACACTCTATTTCTATTATTGACCAAAAATAAAATTATAAAGCTTATTGAATATTCATATTTGCCCTTAGAGATTCCTACTTTAGGATATCCTTTTAGGTGTAGATATTAAAGAGAGGTTAAACACTTAAACTCCTTACACTTACTGTGATTGAATGATAACTATTTCTAGGGGTGAATCAAATTTCATCAATTTGTGAAGTCCAGTGGATCTTTCACAGTATGACTTCCAGTCAATATTTTAAAAAGTTAAGTAAATGCATAAGCAGATTAAGGAATACAAATTTGCAGATAGATGGCCTATAATACAGGCTTCTGGCTACATAGGTTTCTTTTACTAGAGTATATCATAAAGATAAAATTATGGATATAGACACAAGATAGCAAGCTCAGGAGAAATTAGCTTATATGTAACAGTTTCTTAAATTTGTTCTAAGTTTCACATATAAACCTGCAGGCAGATATTTATAGCACATTTATGTATAATCATTTAAAACTGGAAGAAACCAAGAGGTCCGATAGCTGCATGGGTAAACAAACTACGGTGCTTCCTATAATGGTATGTTATTCCATGATAAAAAGAAATGAGCTACAAAAAGACATGAAGGAAACTGAAGTGTAAAAATCTGCATAGAAATCTGAAAATTCTGCATTGTATGACTTGACCTATATATATTGTGGGGAAGGCAAAACTATAGATGGAGTAAAATGATCAATGCTTACCAGGAGGGTTGGGATGGGGATAACGGATGAAAAGGTGAAACACAGGGAATTTGGGGGACAGCGAAAAACTATTCTGTATGAAACCCTCATGGATCCATGGTGGGCCCATGCACTACGCATTCCGTAATATTCATAAACATGCTCAACACAAAGAGAAAACTTGATGTAAATTATGGACTTTGGCTAATAGCGTATCAATGTTGATTTATTAATTGTAACAAGTATATCACATTAATATATCAATAGTAGCATAAACTTTTTGTTGGCATAAGGGGTATATGAGAATTCTCTTTTATCTACTCAATTTTCTCTATATATAAAAGTTAAATGAAAAATTAAAGAGAGGATTGGCCATGTAATATGATGTATATTTAAGCTGGGTAGAGTAAGAACTTGTTATTCATAGCTGAGAAGTTCAGAGGCGGGGATTTAAGTGGTCCACATATATCGTTTCCTTCTTTGTACACTGCAACTAAAGCAGTTGACTAATAAATAAACAGGGCCCTGAGATTTTTCAAGCACTTTTTAGTTATGAGGAATGCTGTATATAGATGTGTGTGTGTGTGTGTGTGTGTGTGTGTGCATGTGTCCACACACAGATGTGTTCTCATGGGTGTATGTTTGTATAATGCAACAGAGGTATATGTATACCATACCAAGTAAGACAATCACAGATTAAATATTTACTATATTCTTAGTTCTAAATATATAGATAACATGATGAAAGAGCTAAACTACTGTCTCTGGGTCAGGTTTCTATGTTTAATATCAATGGCTGTATATCTCTTTCAATGAGGCTGCAGAAAACTAATAAAATCCCCTTATGACTTATGCAGCATTTATTTTTTAAATTCTGTTTATTTGTTTGTTTATTTAGAGAGAAAGCACACAAATAAGGGAGGGGCAGAAAGAGAAGGAAACAGAATCCTAAGCAGGCTCCACACTGTCAGCTTAGAGCCTGATTCAGGGCTTGAACCCATGAACTGTGAGATCATACCTGAGCCAAAATCAAGAGACAGACAGTCAACTGACTGAGCCACCCAAGTGCCTCAGGCTTTTGCAGTATTAAAAAAAAAAACAGTATTCATTATGGGTCCTGTGTTCTATTTTCACAAAAACTCAAATAGATTCACTACCAAAATATCACACCAATACACAGACACACACACAGACACATACATACCCCATAAGCAAAATCTAGCAAGTATTTATATTTCTCTATCTTTTTGTGTTAGTCTCTGTGCTTGTTACAAAAGTGAAAATGAGTTTCTTTGTGACAATTTAGCAATATCTAATGGTTATGTATTTTACTTCTATATGTATGAATTTTCTTCCATGCTCAATAATCCTCATCAAAAAAAATAACGTTTGGGGTGCCTGGGTGGCTCAGTCGCTTGGGTGTCAGATTTCAGCTCAGGTCATGATCTCACTGTCCATGAGTTCAAGCCCCACATCAGGCTCTGTGCTGACAGCTCAGAGCCTGGAGCTTGCTTCTGATTTTATGTCTCCCTCTCTCTCGGCCCCTCCCCCACTCATGCTCTGCCTCTGTCTCTCAAAAATAAATAAATAAATAAGTAAATAAATAAATAAATAAACATTAAAAGCAATAACAACAACAACAATAACATTTTATCCAAAGAATTAACAGAATGTTGCTTAAGGATGGAAGCTACTTATTGCTCCTAGGTGTTCAGTTATGGGTGGTGGATGACATAACCAACATTATAGCTTGTGAAGCCAACTAGTTGGGGAAAAACATATAAAATTGCTGGAGTCCAGCTCCAGCAGGTCCAGGGCTCCCTTCAGGATGGACAGTGTCAGTGAAAGGGAGTGAGAGAGCCTCAGTTTCTTTCTGATCACCAGGCAGGCATCTCTGCACTGATTAGAGAGTCAGCTTTATTTACTGAAAAAAAAAAATGTATGGGGTACAAAACAGAAGTGGCAATTGCCTTAGACAATGATTTCTGATGGCAAATTCTTTGGTATGTAAAAATTTCCCAGAACATAGATTGGTAGTAGACTCCTGCATAACCTTTACCAATAGAGATTGATGTAGGTGACTTAGATGCTTATCACATGGGGTAGGAAGGGATATTTAGCATTCAAATGAAAGGCAATGTTTTTAGCATAGCAAAGGCAATAGTTAGTTCTTTGTGAGCAAGATTCAATAGCGTGTTTTCTTGAAGGAAAGAAAAACAGGTTTCTCAGGAAATGTAATATTTGCCCCCGTAAACACAAAAGAAATTCCTATAAGTTCCTTCACAAGGTGCAATCAGCATTTCAGGGCCAGAATAAAAAGACAAGTCACTCCTGATACCCGTCAGCAAGGCACCTTGGGGGTCGGTGCTCAAGCAAAAATAATTGAGTGCAGGGTAGACATTGGTCACCATTTGATGACAGGAGGCCTTGCAAACCCACCTTACCTCACAAGAAGATGTTCTCAATTTCATGAGTTCAGAAATGGCTTCCAGCATAAAATGTCTTCAGCCAGGTGGTCTAACCCCTGTGGTGACATGTAATGAGGAAACATATCACATTGTCACGAACTTCATTCACTTATACATACCTCTGAAGGTGGATTTAATATAGATCTTTTCTCCCCATATGAAAAAACAAACAAGCAAACCAAAAATAAACAAACAACCACACCTAAACAAAATGAAAACCAAAAACAAAAACAAAACTTGTTTTCCATCAGGTTTATTTTTCTGCTGTAAATATGGCCCCTTACTAGCAGATTTCTGGAGTGAAAGAGGCCACTGGTAATGAGTCAGACCAATTTACCACTGATCCTTCTGCCATATGAATTAGGACGCCTCCAGACAACCACTCCCAAACCCGGGCCCTCTCCATACAGTCTGCCCTCAGTCCACAGAATCAGACCCCTTACATCCTTCATCCTTGTTTATAGTAACCACAAAACCCCCCAGTATCAGTCATTCCTCAACTCCCTTAATTCAATATTTTTTTTTACCTCTGTAATTCTTCTCCCACTTGTTCTGCCATCTGAGTTCCTGACATTCTTATACTGTACCCAGGGAATTTTTAAAAATGTTTGTTTATTTATTTATTTTGAGAGAGAGAGAGAAGCAGAGAGAAGGAGAGAGAGAAAATCCTAAGCAGGTTCCATGTTGTCAGTGCAGAACTCAAAGCAGGGCTTGATCTCATGAACCCATGAGATCATGACCTGAGCTGAAATCAAGAGGCAGATGTTAAGCTGAAGGAGCTACCCACATGTCTCATGCCCATGGATTTTTTTTTAATATTCTGAGATAAACTTCTTCTCTGACTATTCCTTTCAAATTATTTTTCTGATGGAATCATGGATCTCTCCTGAGGACATAAGTTCCACTTCTGGCTTCTTAATGATACCTTTCTTTGCTCCCACTCTCTCATACTGGTGGGCCTGGATTTTTTCTTTAGATTTTACTCCTTGTTTCAGGCCATTTTTCCTTTCTCCTTCCTAAAGACTTTCAGTTTTGATTCTCACACATACTATCAAATCTCAAATATTTTAAGTTTTTTAATGTTTATTTATTTTTAGGAGACAGAGAGATAGAGGACAATTGGGGGAGGGTCAGAGAGAGAGGGAGACACAGAATCTGAAGTAGGCTCCAGGCTCAGAGCTGTCAGTACAGAGCCCAATGCAGGGCTCGACCCCACAGTCCCAGAGATCTAAACGTGAGCAGAAGTCGAACATTTAACCTACTGAGCCACGCAGACACCCCTTCATTGTTTTTCTTTTACTTGATATCTTATATTCCTCATTTCTCAGCTTTAATTCCATGACCATTAATTAACTCAATGAATATTTACTATGTGCCATGCATTATTTTCAGTGATTCAGATATATTAGTAAACAAAGATGAAAATATCTCTGTTCTCATGAATCTCAAATTATAATCATTCTCTTGCATATATCCTAGTATATCAGTCATTTAGGGGTAAGTTTTTCTGTGATAACAAATGACACAGTCATGAATCTTGTTATTATATATTATGAGTTGGCTTAGGTTTTCCTTCATCAAATCAGGATTAAGCTATATCTTGAACGTGTCCATCATAGTGGAGAGAGAGGAAATATGGCTCACCAATGTGATGGCTCTAAAAGTTCCTTGGGGTGCCTGGATGGCTCGGTTGGTTAAGCTTCTGACTTTTAGATTCAGCTTAGGTCATGACCTCACAGTTTGTGAGTTCGAGCCACACATAAGAGTCTGTGTTGACAGCACAGAGCCTGCTTTGGATCCTCACTCTCCCTCTTACTCTCTCTCTCTCAATATAAATAAAAAACTTCAGAAGTTCCTACTTCTAAGTAGAATATGACACTCCCACTAAAATGTAATTGACCCAATTAAATAATGGAGCCACAATTGAGAGGATAACATACTTAAGGATGAGGACCACATGGAAGAGCCTGATAAACTGTTTCCCCCCCTTCTCAACAGTCAACCTTACTTGGTAAAACTTTAGACTTAACTAATTCCAACTACCTCAGCTTACTTTCATCTGCACCTATACATAATGCCAAGAAATACAACCATAGATCTGTTATGGGTTAAACCTGTCCTCCCAAAGTCAATAATGTTGAAGTCACAAACCCAAGTTTCTCAGAATGTGACCTTATTTGGAGACAGAATCTTTACAGAGATAATTATGTTAAAATGGGGTTACTAGAATGACCCTGATACAATATGACTGGTACCCTTATAAAAAGGGAACACTTGCGCATAGAGACATACATAGAGGGAAGATGCCACATGAAGACAAACAAGGACCAAAGAACCATTTACAAGCCAAGCAAAGAAGTATGGGATAGATTCTTCACTGAGTCCTAGAAGGAATCAATTATGTTGACACCTTGGTCTGGGATTTCCCACATCCAGAACTATGAGATAATATATTTCTGTGATTTCAACCAGCTAGCCTGTGGTACTGTGTTATGACAGCCATAGCAAACTAATACCATCTCTAAGATATTCATCTGCTTATTCTCCCATCTCACACCACCCTGTCTTTCTAAGCTATGAATAACACATCCCCTATCATCAGTCGGATGATGACTTCAGTGAGCTGATGATTTCGTTTCATACTACTCTGAGAATTGATGTCATCAGAAAATATCAGAAGGACCCCTTTTCAGTCTCTTTACAAATACACTCATCTAACACCTGCATTAGAATACTCTGCACTATTGCCAAATCCCATAGATAGGATAGTCTTGCTTCTGTCTAAAATCAATTCTGTTATTTACCTCCTTTCATGTAATTAAGGGTGTCACTTCGGTAATTCTCTCTCCCTTCTACATAATCAGTTTTCCTTCTCTATTGCAATATTTTCATTGTCACATACTCTCATCAAAAAAAGGTACTAATATTTTAAACTCACTTCCCTTACCAGATACAACCCTGTTTCTTTATTTGTATTTGCAGCAAAACTCATTGATATTATTGACAACTCCCATTGTTTCAAGTTCCTCTCTCATTTTATTTTAAATTTCTTCATATTGGGCCTTCTTACCTAACTCTGTTGAAACTACTCTCACTGTGGTGGACAGGATATTAAAATGACCCTAATGATCTTTGCCTCCTCATATGTCTTGTGTAATCTTCTATTCAGCATGCATAGGAATGGTGACTGGCTTTGAATCCTTACAATGTGGCAAAGGTGATAGGTTTTGTGTGATTATGTTCAAATGAATATGTACTAATCTCTTGTGAACCTGCTGCTGAGAGACTCTCTTCAGTGATGGCTTTGATAAAACAATAGACTGTGTTAAAGAGGATCCTGTGTCACGGAACTGGTGGACAACTTCCAGCTAACAAAAGCTAAGGGCAGCCTCCGGCCAACAGCAAATTAGAGAGGCTCTCAGTATAACAGCGCATGAGGAATTGACTTCTGCCAATGAACCTGGAAAACAATCCTTTCACAGTTGAGATGGGACACAGCTGGCACCTTGATTGTGTCTGTTGTTAGATAATGTCGTAGAGCAGAAAATCTGGCAAAGTCATCCTAGACTCTTAACTTCCAGAATCCATGAGATTAAAGACAAAGAAATGTGTTGTTTTGCTGTTGAAGCTACATTAATATTGTTATACAGCAGTAGATAACATACACTCATCTAGGTCAGCAAAGACTGTCACATTGTTTAACCTAAAGATCGGTTCTTATTCCTCATCCTACCTGCTCTATCAACAATAAAATGAGAGAGGAACTTCCTTCTGTCTATCACTTCCTTCTCCTTCTGTACTTGACTTCTAGACTGATGACATCTTCACTGTTTCTCCTAACACATTCATTGATATTTTTCAGTATCCTTTACTGGATCCTTACTTTCTTCCCACATTTTATTTTATGAATTTTGCTGGAATATAGATTCAGGAAATGATCTATATTTCAGTTAGAACTATTTATCCTCAAGAAACTGAAACTCAACTCTGTATTGGTAAAGAAAAAAATGTGTTATTTTATTAATTAATTAATTAATTAATTATCATGGAAAGAATAGAAGAAGTACAACCAAGTACAATGAAAGATAGATCCTGATATACAAAGTCAGGACCACTCCCCTTGTCTTCCTCTCTCTTTTCCTCTGGTCTCTGTAGCCTCATTACTCTCACTGCATCTGTCTGCCCAACCTCCACTCCAGCTCTGAGATCACTTTCTCCTCCCAAGTTCAGTGCCACATGTACATGTTTTCTTCTCCTAGAATCTGTGTAAAAAAAGCTTAAAAGCGTACAGATAGTCTTATTCTGGATGCTGGCAAAAGGAGTATCACATGGAAAACATGACTTTAGTCATTCATGGGTGAAGAGAAGCTTTATGCAGGGGGAGTTGCATTTTGGAAAATTAAAAGGAAACAAAGGAGAAAGGGCAAGTAACTTTCATACCAGAGTAAATTCTACTGATCTTCAGCTTTTCTCATCAGTGAATTGGTTAGTTTTGAAATATGCTTTGTGGACTCTAGAATAATATTAATAACAATAAAAATAGTAGTTATTAGTTTATTTTATCTCACTACATGGCATCAACTCAGTAACATTTTATATGCATATCATATGATCCTAACGAATCCTTTAAAGTTATAGATGCCATTATTATTCTCATTAGCACATGAAGAAGTCCAGGCATTTAAAGAAATTTTGGAAAGCTACTTCTTTTATTAATAATTACAGATGAAGTTTAAATATAGGTAGCCTGACTAAAAACAATTTCATGTGATATATATAGTGATATATATATATATATATATGTATATATATATATATATATACACTAAACCTCCCCCAAAGTGTGCAGTGTGCATGGGACGCTTGTTTCTTTATTTATGGGAGCAGGTGCATCCTGGCAATTAAAGAATGGGCTTTTTGATGTCAAACAGTTGTGGATTTTGAAATGAGTCATATGATTCTTTTCATTTAAGTGTATTTATTTGTTTATGTTGAGAGAGAGAGAGAGACAGAGAGAGAGAGATGGAAACAGAGAGGGGGAGAGGGAATAAAAGAGTCCCAAGCAGACTCTGTGCTATCAGTTCAACAAATTGAGATCATGACATGAGCCTAAATATACAGTTGGACATTTAACTGAATGAGCCACCCAGGCTCCCCAGTCAAATGATTCTTAACATTTTTTTAAATGTTTATTTATTTTTGAGGGAGAAAGAGAGAGAGTGAAAGACTGAGTGCAAGTGGGGAAGGGGTACACACAGATGGAGACACAGAATCCAAAGTAGGCTTCAGGCTATGAGCTGTCAACACAAAGCCTGATATGGGGTTGAACCACGAAGCTGTGAGATTGTGACCTGAGCTGAAGTCAGAGGCTTAACCAACTGAGACACCCAGGCACTACATGATTCTTAATCATGTAACCTAGTCAACTTTGTTTAACCTCTTTTGCCAGCCTTATTTCCCAGCAGATTAATTGGGAAATTCAGTAAGAATGTGTACATATGATAAATTTAAAAAGATAATGCACTTGTAGGCTTTCTTACCATATATAATGTTCACTATTAACAATTACTATTGTGAACATTAAAATATCAGAGTCACTTTCTCCCAAGCAGGTGCATTTCATTTTCTCAAGCTGTTTTACTTAATTTAAAAAAATAATTCTTTTTCAATCTTGGTTATAAATATGAACTTGCCTGATGGAATTTTGAGGAAAGTATGACTGAATTGACACAGGTTGACATAGTAAACTCTAGAAAAACTGAGGAAGCAGATAATAGAAAATCATCAGAATACTGGGAACCAATTATTTCAAGTCAACAGGACTGCATTCCATATCTCAATTCTGCACTCACTTGAAACTATTACCTACGCCTTTTGACCTCATAGTATCTCACACTAAGTGATGAAGTGACTTCCCCTTCCTTTGACTTTGGATTCAACCATGTAGCCTAATTTGTTCAACAGAAAAAGACAGAAATTATGACAGGCCATCCTGACCCTCAATCTCACTTTTAATACTTTCCTTCTTATGTCACTGTTGTTTTCTATGAGGAAGACATAGCCTAGTTTACTTGACCCAAAAGGTGGGTAAGAGACACTTGGAACAGAATCTCACACATCCTTAGTTGGGTCATGGTCAATAAGCTTACTGAAGATCAGTGTACCCCTTAACTAAGCCCAATTAAGTTGTTTCAATAGTTAACCAATCTACAGGTCCATAATAATCAATTCTACTTACTTTAAGCAGCTAGTTTTGATGTGGTGTGTTGCATATCATCTCTGTGACAAATAGCTTGGGCTAAAGCTCTACTAGATAGATGATAGATAGATAGATAGATAGATAGATAGATAGATACAAATATGGAGATCTATAGTTATAGATATACATAAGTACACATATTTATAAAATCAGTTTGCATAGATACATATGTTTTTATGCATTGAAAGAGAGAGAGAGAGAGAGAAAGAGAGAAAAGGGGTGTATAATATACATTATGTCAGCATGGCTAGTTACATAAAGTCATCAAAAAACAATGTACACCACACTTTACAGCTATGGCTGGCTCTCTAATTAAAGAAGAATTTTTCCTGAATTGGACTGGGAGTCTTCAGAATATGGTAGACATTATACCCAACTGACCAATTGTCATACTTCTCTATTATTAAAATTTATCTTCTTCATACTCAGCGTCTATCAATAATAAATAATGAACTTTGTTCACTAAATTATTGAGTTTTGTTCAAACGTTAAACTTTGTTGTAAAAAGTCACTACATATGAAATTTGGTTTAAAAGTTTAAAGTAGGATTTTAAGAAATTTCCTCTGAGGCCTTATAAACTCTTTTTTTGCATTCTCTTTATGATTGAACTAATCAAGCTCAGGTAACCATATTTTAAAACATTCATATGAGTTTGAGAACATCATCTTTGCCCCTTAAGAATGGTGTGGAAGAATGGGATGATTTGGTTAATTCATTACATTTATAAATCAGTAGTGATGGAGTGAATTATAGATTGATGATCACGTCTTTAAGCAGAACACGTTTTATTTAGTTCTTTCATCAGTTTGTACCAGCTAATTGTGTGTGAGGAATTTTATTCTTTTATTTCAAAAACTTGTCAATGTGTGGGATGATAGTACAGGGAAAGAGAGCAGTTCTTTTCATTGCTCCCAGCACTGAATGCTCTTTTGTGCACAGTTGGAATCTGAAATAATTTGACCCTATTGCTTCTATCTAAACAAAACTGAGACAATGAAACAAAAGATTTATTAGCAAGTATACAAACACACCACTGCTTTAACGTGGTTCCCATTAATCCAGTCAGATGGACACTCAAATAAAAGCAGAGGTATAGATGAGTTGGTTTGAACAATTGTTGGAGGACAGAGTGAACAATTTTGCTGGAATTTTTCTTTGATTTTATATATATAGTGACTCAAAGGCAAAAGTTTGCTATGTAAATAAGATCTAGTTAGAGTTTTCTAAATACTTACTTTCAAAAATTTAGATAAGAAATAGATGTTGATATCCATAGTAAATGCTTCATATGATTAATTTTAACATCCTCCAAATATATTTCCTGCTTATACATTCCTATTTGAAAATAGTCATCTAAAAATAAAGCTATAAAATTATCAGTTATTTAAGTTATTTTTAAATTAAACTAAAGAGAGTGAAATAATCTGTGTAGGTACGTATATATAGATCTATTTTCAATCATTTATTAAAATGATTTCTAGAGTGAACATACTGTGAAATAAGTGAATCTTAATTTAAAATGACTATAATTAACAAAAAAGACTATAATTTCCCAAACATCAGTGTATCAATGTAAAAAACAAACAAACAAAAGCTATAATGATACTCAACTTCTATAGATATATTTTTTCCAGGATAGAAAAATCAGTACATTTTTAAAATTGTAAGATGTGTGCAAATATTATATTTATCACCATTGACTCTAAAGTAAGGAAAAAGATAAAATATATTTGATTTTGTTTCTGTTCTTGCTAGTTCCGGGTACAGTTGTTTGTGTCATCTTCGTTTTTCTGGCTTCTTAGCAACAGATTAAGTAAGTGTGTGGTCACTATTTTTATTTATTTTTGGACCCGTTTATCTCTCTGATACCTCTTACTTAGCAACTCTGTGATAGCAGCCAATTCCAGGTTGATGCCAGATGCAGTCGCTGATTTAATAGCCCACAACTCCATGTCTTCAGTTAGCTAGGAATCTCAACCATTCTAGTTGGATGTGTCCTTACAGTTTGATTAAGAAAAAACTAATTAATAGGAAACAGGTGGTTTAGAAACTCATATATAGCAAAACAACACAAGTAAAAATATATACTCAAATTTCTGTTTGTTTATGTATTTATGCATGAATGTATATATTTATTTAAGAGAGAAAATCTCCAAAACTGTATATCACATTGTATCTTGTGATTTTTGTTCTGGTTTGTAAGTGTTTTCTTCTGTGTTCTCATTTGTATGTTTTACTCATTACTTGTATTTGTTTGCATGTATGCATTTATTTAAAATTTGTAACTAATATAGAAAAGGCTATATTAAAAAATACTCTTTTGAATATAATTTTGAGTTTTGATTGCCATATCAAAACACCTAATATTTGAAATCTATTGATTTGTTCCCTAAAGTAATTGTTCTCATGAGTTATGTGTTGGCTTTATGCCCATAATTTATATTTAGAATTTAACCATACAAGTTTTATTGTTTCATTCAGGATGATTTTACATGCAAGTAAACACAAAATCTGACTCACAGTGGCTTAATCAATATGGGAATTGATTGACTTATGATAGTATTTTAGGGAGGAATTCATGGTCATTCTGAGGGGCATTAACATTATTGATCTGTTATCTTTATTTTTTTTTCTGTTTTGCCTTTAGCTTCAAACTGGATCTTTATGGTTGCAAGAAGATTGTATGCAATTTCAAGACCACAAGATAAATCATTCAGGAATTGAAGAAAAACGTTTCCCGTCTAAAAGTTGAAGAAAGTACAGGCCATCACTTTGCTTACCTGTTTATCTACTCAACCTAAAGCCTACCTACTTACGTATTACTGTGGTGGTGCAGCTAGGATTATGCTGATGGGCTATTCCAAGACTATTTATCCCTGAAGGTCTGGATGCGACTCACAACAGGCCCACAGGAGTTTGGGAGGTAACAAAGTGCAAATTATATTGCCCTTAGAGCTAATAAGAGAAAACTGTAGCCAACATTTTATAAGTTTTTAATTTAGAAATTGTCCGCTAGACACTTTAGAAATATTACCACTATTTCATTCTGTAAATAAATCCTGTGACACAATTAACATGAAGAATTGTTTTAGAGATCATTTTGTACTTTGTTATTCAATATAATCTGTATAAGAATTCTGTAAGTGGGTGCCTGGGCGGCTTAGTTGGTTAAATATCTGACTATTGATTTCTGCTCGGGTCATGATCTCAGGATCACGAGAGCAAGCCTTGCATTCAGCTCGGTGCTGGGAGTGAAGCCTGCTTAAGATTCTCTCTGCTGCTCCTCCTTGTAAAAAAATAAAAAGGATTCTGTAAGCAATTTCTTTCAGATTTAGGTGCTGAAAAAAGCTGCACTTTTCTCCTGTGGTATGAAGTGTATTATTTTTCCTGATAAACAATAAAAATCACTTAATCGATTTGTTTAAACTAAATTTTCTACTGCAAGAAGCTCAAGACCAAATTTGGTCCTAAACGTTAATAACTATGTGTGGCCCAAGTGCCTGTATACTAATAATGTTATTTTCTTTCAGTTGCAATAATCCATTACAAATATATATGAGAGCAAAAGCAAAAAGCTGATTTAAAATGTGTTTCTTTCCTTCTGAAACAATCATATCAAAAGAGCAACAAATACTTTCAACAATACCAGGAGACAGAGCACACCACAACTTTAGATAGTCTTCAAATAGAAGAAAATGGTGGAAAAAATCCCAGCTGAACATCAACCACCATTTTATGTCTGTTCTCAGCCCACAGGTGTAGAAAACTTGAAAGAGGGTGCTGGCAGGACTCCATGACAAAGAACGGACAGGAGCAGAGGACGTAGAGGAGACATGCAATGTTGTTCTCAGAAAGAAAAAGTGAATTAATACATAAGCATACTGAACACAGGCTGGGAATTATGAATTCATAGTACAGACCTGGCTGTGGAATCAGGTCGTGGCAGCTTTAATGAAGCTCTACTTTTGAAGAAGAATTAGAGAAGAGATGGCATGCCTTGGAGATGAAGTAGTGGAGGAAATGAAGGAAAAGAGGGGGAAATTGAGTAGCCTGCAGAAATAAGAGAGAAAAGAGAACACCAAATTTAAAAAAATAATGTTTATCTATTTTTGAGAGACAAGAGAGCACAAACAGTGGAGGAGTCAACAGAGAGATAGAGAGATACAGATTTTGAAGCAGGTTCCAGGCTCTGAGCTGTCAGCACGGAGCCTTATGCAGGACTGGACTGGAACTCAAGAGCTCTGAGATCATGACCTGAGCCAAAGTCAAATACTCAACTGACTGAACTACACAGGCACCCAGAACACCATTTTTTTACTCATAATCATAAAATAAAATACACAGGATTGGGCATAAGAGACAAAAGAGAGAATTCACCAATAGAAACTCTACTCTAATCAGAGAAAAACATAGAAAGCATCAATATAAAACTACTGCAGATAGTCAGATGTTGTGAAATACAGATTTTCTGTGGGTAGAAAATCTCAACAATAAGTATACCATGAAGCTGAGGGAAACTCAGACAACATTGCAAAGTGAACTAAATATTATAAGAAAATTAGAAATATGAAATATCAGCTTGAATAAGAAATATAAAATCTTGGGATGCCTGGGTGGCTCAGTTGGTGAAGTGTGTGACTTAGATTCAGGTTGTAATATCAGAATTTGTGAGTTCAAGCCCTGCATCAGGCACTGCACTAACAGCAGAGCCTGCTTCAGATCCTCTGTCTCCTCTTTCTCTGCCTCTCCCATGCTCATGGTCTCTCTCTCTCTCTTTCAAAGTAAATAATAAAAAAAGAAGAAATATAAAATCTAAGATAGGTGTATAAAAGGATTAAAGAAAATGAAAGGAAAATTGATTGAAATTGAGAAAGAAATATATGTAAGAGACAAAATTATATCAGAATTGTAGACAAAACTACAAACTGTTCAAGATGGCATAGATTGAAGGAACCCTTAACAAAGAATATTAAATCAAGAAAGGAAAATAATCATATAATAAATCTCAGATTTTAAAAAATGTACAATTAGCCAGAGCAAAAGTGGTAGAGATGGAAAACAGGTAAAGGAGGTTGAATTTTATATTATTGGTTTCACTGAAGAAAAAAATATTCAAAATAATGGACTCAAACTAACATTTCAAACTATAATCCAAAAGATTTCCAGAAATAAAAGTAGATGGTATTTGCAGCCTGCTTTATTATATTGGGATAATGCCATGCTATTCCTTCTGACCAATGGACTTGCATTAAAATATTTTGGGAACCTTGGGAACTAATCATTTAATTGGTGTGTGTGTGTGTGTGTGTGTGTGTGTGTGTGTGTGTGTGATTTTTCATGATTTTCCCTCCTTCCCCAATCATCTTGAAATCCCACATTGAGGTAAAATTGCAAAGAGAACAATGTCTTTTGGTACATCAAGCCACCACATGGAGAAGATTGAAAGAGAGATTTTCTTAGGCTCATTGTGAACTTTGAAATAAAGAATATTTTACTCTACGATTGATAATGCAGTGATTCCTGTGGTGGCAGCAGACCTGAACCTGTTCTGCTTATCTATATTAAAATAACATGAAACAAACAAACAAAGAAACTAAGATATGATTTTGTGAAATAGGTAAATAAATTATAAAATAAATGTCAAACTCTAAAATTGCTGAACTCTGGCCTATTACATCAGCATTCCATTGGGCAAAGACTAGGCATTCTTATTTTTTTGTTTTATTTATTTGTTACTTATTTATTTATTTATTTTGAGAAAGAGGCAGAGTGGAGGAAGGGCAGATAGACAGGGAGGGTGAGAGAATCCCAAGCAGGCTTTGTGCTTGAGAGTACAGAGCTCAACATGCGGCTGGATCCCATAAACCCCAAGATCGTGACCTGAGCTGGAAACAAGAGCCGATTGCTTAAGCAACTGAGCCACCCAGGTGACCCTAGGCATTGTTATTTTTAATAGCTTCTCCAAGTCTATAGCTGTGGCTAAAGATTGCCTTCAGTGAAATAAAATCTGTACATAATTATGAAAATGTTGCATTGAAAATCTGTTTCAAAACAAAATACATGGCAAATTTATCATTACAGAAATCGTTATTTTTCCTCTCTGGAGATAACTATTTCAATGTGATTCCATATCATCATGTATGATTTGCACCTGTTGATGTTTTGCAAAATTCTTCGTTTCTAAGATGATTGCTTGTGTAGTTTGTGCTTCTGCTATTAGAATTTGCATCATCCTCTGAAAAACTACTTGTTTCCGAACTAGGGTTCTCATTAAAGTTTTCATGGCTGATTGCAGTTGATGTGTACTGTATAATCACAAAGCTTAGTCACATAGCTTGGAACAAGTATGGCATCTAGTCTTTCTTAGAAAGTAATTAGGTAAATTTTAACATCTTTAAAACTAAAATTGCCTTTTCTTTAAAATAAAAGTTCTTTCCACCTGTCTTCAATTTCATTTTCATGTCACATTTTAGCTTTTTTAAAATCCCCTTAATGATTCTTCTTTCTATGTTTTCCTATTTTTATTTATTTTGACTCAGCATCCTCAGGAACTTCTGCATCTTTTGAAAAAATATATATATTTTATCACTTCCCCTGGAAAGATAGCTTTAATGGATTATGTTCTAAAAATCTATCTTTATCACCTATCTTTTCTGTCACAAGAACTCTTCTCATTAACAATGTTGTCATCTATATATAATTTTTCTTGTAGTAGCTCTGAATAATAGTATTTTCATCTATCATCTCATCCCATATAAGATGTGGATGCTTCTTTAGGAAAGATTTCCTTTCAATTTATTTATAAACAAGAAACATGAAAGCTTACTAGGGGTCTTGTATGTTGACAAACAATTCAAAAGTTGGCTATGATGCTGTGCAGAGGAAGCATTCAAAATAGCCCGAGTGGTCATGGAAAAGTTGAGACCCTGGACAGGGTAGTTTAAAGCTGGTTAAGAAGAAAACATTCCCAAGAGTAATCCATATCCTATGCTACCCAGCTTGCAATTTCATATCATTACTAATATCTTCTAAATGCATTGTCTTCTTAATAAAATATTCAATTGGAAACTTCACAGGTTGAATTGTTAATCTTCTGAAGATGTCTGTGGTTGTTAGAAGTCACAAACGTTGCAATTAAATGTGCATCAGCAAGAAAAACTCCTATTCTCTACAAAGCAGGTTGTAACATCCATGACTACCAACTATGGAGGAAATGATTTCCACCCATGTCTTGATGAGAAGTGTGAGTGGATTACAACGGAATAGTCAACTGGTAGTTAAAGTATTTCCTTGATATTTGAGGAATAAATCTTTTAACATGATCTGTTTTATTTTATTGAAATGATCCTCTTCACCTCTTTAAAAATTTTTAAAAATTGTTAGAGGCTACTATTGGTTTGGGTTTCCTAGAAATGTTTGGAATTATGAGTTTACTCATAACAATATAAAGAAGTTTGGATTCTTAATTTTAAATGCCAGGAAAATTCTTTTTTGAGACTCCTCACCCCTGTTATTTTCCTCCTGATTATGGCAGTTAGCTGTGCGCTAGAATGACTATCCTGCTGTGGTGTTAATCAGATGAGAGAAGACCCTGCTGGGAGATGTGGTAATTACACTGGGGTAGTTCATCTCTTTCTGAACTCTCTCTAGGTCTTCATTTTTCCTAACAGCAACAGTGATACTAATTAAAAATGGATGTTAATTATAAAAGTTTAAAATATCCTTCCTTTACAAGTTAGTATAACCTTTTCCACCAATGAAAGAAAAAAGTTTTTACATTCTTGTAACACTTCTGTCTGGCTCTTCAAAATGAATGAAAAAACAAAAGCATTTTGTAAATGATAAATGTTACTTTATACAGAGTCATAGATTTCACCTTCCTTTAGGTGTTATTTTTGTCCCTAAGTCCTTTTCATTTATTAATAAGTAAACCTTCTATTAAATTTTATGGCTTATAAAATTGGCATCCTGCTTACAAAAAAAGTAGAATGTTTATTGAGGCTTTGAAAATCAATCTTTATTTATAGGGGGTTTCTAAACATCAGCTAGCCAATGTTTTTTTTTTTTCACCAAGAATGACAAATGCAAATAGAATTTGATGTTAATGTATGTATATATCCATTGAGGTGTTTCATCTAAACCTGTTTTTCCATTGAGATTCAACTCACATAACCTGGTATTGCAAATGAATGTGAATAATATTTATTAATAAAATTATGTCTCTGAAAATAAAATCAGCCTTAAAAAATCACAAGTGTATTAGTAATGTATGTTGGTCATTGATAATGGAAAAAATTGGTAGTTAAATTGTGCTGAGGATATAAATAGGGGTATTATTATAAAAAGTCTCAGGCATTTATATGTTTAATTTAAACATAATACAGTAATCCATAAATTGGAACTATTAGTTAGCTTCAATTTAAATTTATTTTTTGGCTTTACATGGAAGTGTTAAAATGTCCAGAAAACAGCCTCTAAAAGAATAAACGTTTCTGACTCATAAGCACCAGATAAAGTTCTAGCAATTATTCTATGAAATCTGGGACAAAGAAGCTAATTGAGTGTATTATTATAAAACTCTAGGGGGAGAAACAACAAGTTCAGCAGAACTGTCAAAGGTTTAGAATATCTCTACTCTTTATAGGATTAATCTCTCTGGAAGCATGAGATCTGAAGCAAATTATGAAAGAAGCAATCACATTTTAAGTGCTAATGTGACTGAAGACATTGTCATTTTATGGATAACTGGAGCATCTTTAAATATTAGATACTCAAAAAAGTTAGGGTTCTCAATATAGTCCTCCATCAAATTCTTCCAAAACACACTTAACATATTTTTAATCAAATAGGTTAAATATTAATATATTATTTAAAAATAAACCTTATTTCCCAAAATTTGTATATTTGAGTACTGTAAATAAACAATGACTACTACAGTATAATTTTTTAGAAACTTTTGATATCCAAAGGGAAGAAATTATTTGGTAACTTAGTCGCCTAAATCTATATGAATAGGTTATGATGGAGCTTTCTTATAGCAGCTGTTGACCAACCAAATTTTCACAATTTCAGTTATAAAATCACACTACTTTATGTAGGTGGTATTATATTTATGGACTGCCCCATTACAAAGTCATTGGTAATATACACTTGCATACCTGTTGACTTCACATATTCAAAACAAGATAAATAAATACTCCTAATATTGATGAAGCAACTCAATCTCTCATTCTGCTCATATTAATAAGAAATAGTGTAACATTCTATTCACAATTACTATGATGGATAGGGAAAACTTTAGATAGGTCCACATTGAAAGTATATGATGAACAATATGTGTTACAAATCCTGGGACTTTCCCAGCTGGGAAAGTTGATCCTTATACTCATGGATTCTGTATTTGTGAATTTGCTAACTTACTAAATTGAGTTTGTAACCTCAAAATCAATATTCATGGCACTTTTGTGACCATTTGCAGACATGCATAGGTGGTGTAAAACTTGAGTCACTGAATGCTCACATTCTCAGCTGAGACTGAACAAAGTGACTCCCTTCTTGTTGCAGCTCTCATTCTGTAAACAAGCGTCCTTTTGTGGTCTATCTTGTACTACATTTTAGCATTTTTGTGGGTTTTTAATAGTGATTTAACTGTTTAAAATGGCCCCCAAGCTTAGTGCTGAGCTACTATTGAGCCTAAGCTCAAGGAGACTGCAATTTGCCTTATGGAGAAAATATGTGCATCAGGTAAGGCCGCTTTTAGACATGAGTTACAGTACTGTTGAATGTAAGTTCAACGTTGATGAATCAACCGTGCGTGTGTGTGTGTGTGTGTGTGTGTGTGTGTGTGTGTGTGTGGTATCTATACACAGAAACACACCTAACAAAAGGTTATATATATATTGACTGGTTGGCAAAAGTGTTGTGACCAGAGGACCTAATTCTATATTTCGTCTAAGAGCATTGATTCAGTATTCACTAATTCTGTGTTCTCTGAAACTTTATAGAAAACAACTGCTATGAATAATTAGACGAACCATCTTTCCCTACCTTGATATTTTTATTTATAGAAATATATTAATTTATTGCCTGGTGTAAAAAAATTTCAGTTCTATCAATCATACTTGGTATTTATTTAAATGAGTTGGATTTACATCTGAAAGAAAAACCTCATATGGAAGCTTTAGATGTAATTGTCAAAGCCTGAAAGCAATCAAGATGTCCCTCAATAGTAAATAGATCAACTGGGGCACCTGGGTGGCTCAGTTGGTTGAGTGTACGACTTTGGCTCAGGTCATGATCTCACAGTCTGTGGATTCAAGCCCCACATTGGTTCTGTGCTGACAGCTCAGAGCCTGGAGCCTGCTTTAGATTCTGTGTCTACCTCTCTCTCTGCCCCTCCCCCTCTCACTCGCTGTCTCTCTCTCGCTCTCTCTCAAAATAAAATAAAGACTAAAAAAAAAAGTAAATGGATCAACAAACTGGTACATCCAGACAATGGAATATTATTCAACAAAATAAAGAAAGGAGCTATCAAGCCTTGAAAAGACACAGAGGGGCCTTAAATGCATATTGCTAAATGAAAAAACTCAATCTGACATTGCTATATATTCTATCATTCCAACTATCAGGAGAAGATAGGATGATGAAGACAGTAAGAAATTCAGTGGTTGATTGGTTTAAAAGAAGGGAGACAGGAATGACTAAGTGGAGCACAGAGGATTTTTTAGAGCAGTGAAATGTCTCTATATGGCACTATAATGTTGGATTCATGCCATACACTTGTGAAAACTCATCGAATGTACAAAGATTTAGACCTTTATGTAACCTATGGCCTTGAGTTAGTAACAATGTATCAATATCGGTACCTCAATGATAAAAATGAAACACAGTGATTCAACATGTTAATGACAAAGTTGACTATGGAAGGGATGGTGGTGATGAGGAGAACATGAGAACTCTATAATTTCTGTTCAAATTTTCTATAAATTTAAAAATGCTCAAATAATAGTCTATTAATTTGAAACAGAAATAAAATGGATCAGTTAGGTTTCTTAGATTCAAGTAAGATAAGCCCAATTTAGCTAATTTAG
>PJEM01009073.1:0-75057 GCA_004023845.1 Helogale parvula
GGGGGGGGAGCGGTGGAGGAAGAAACCTCTTCCTCAAAAGAAGGCTCCTCCAAGTTCAGGGACCTTTCCCCCATGTGTTTCTAGGAAATGTATTTTTCTTCCCAGACCCCTTTAAACCCGGCGTTGGTCACTGACAGTGATGTTTCCACAGTGATGACTGAACTGCATTATTTCATTTCATCGGTAAAGATGACCCTGTTAGGTTGGGCCTCTTCCTTTATCTGTAATGTGAGTATTAAGGCGGGGTCCTGAACCACAGATGACACATGGTGGCCGCTGGGTCGTACCCGGGCCTGACGACCGCCCTACACATACTGCCTCCAAAACGCCAACCGCTGCAGAGACTCGGCTGTTTGCTGGGCTCCTACGATATTCTCCGCCACAGTGGTTCCATTTATGAAAGGAAAATGGAGATGGAGAGATCCGTTTCTAAGCGACAAATCTATTACCATAAGCAAGTCATGATGATCTGCCTTCATCAAGAGGAGCAGATGGAGATATTAAAGAAGAGCCAGAGAAACTCTGAGACCCTGTACGCAAAAGGTGGATCACAGACAATAAGGGGAAGCTAAAACTGTGCTAAAAGCAAAATATAAGTCAGTATATAGTTTATACATGGCTGGGTCAGTGACTTAAACATCTTTGAAAAAAATGGGAGATATAATAAATGCTAAAAAAAGCAATTAAGTACATATATCATTATTATAAAATACAGAAGCACCAAAAACAACAAAAAATTAAAAACTGTGACAATCAGAGAAATTTCTCTGGGGCTTTACAACACTGAATCATTTCTGCTGTCTTGGAAAAACATGCTTTCTGTTCATATCTGGCAGACCTGAGTATCAGAATTAATTTCCTTCCCAGAGTGCTTATCCATGGAGTTGAGAGATAATCTATTTAAGTAGGTCCCAGGGGTAAAGCTTAGGGGGATAAAGCAAATTCTAATAAAAGCAGTCCAGGAAACACCCCCAGGGAAGTGGCACACACTGAAAAGAGGCGATTGTGCTCTCTAGCTTGAGCAAAGCTTCACAAAGGCACCAGGAATTTGAGATCTGTTGTATCCCAGGGGGCCCATGGCCCCCATGGCTCAGAGAAGCAGTATGGGACGTGGAAGAATGAGCTAGAACAAGAGGCAGGATAAGCTGAGTTCTTCTACTAAGGAGCTGTGTGCTCTGTACGGACACACAGGCATTAAGGGGCCACTTAGCCTACCTGGGCTCCCATTTTTCTCCTCTATACAGGGCTTTGAACTTGATGAGGTCCTTCTAGCTTCCGAAAGCTTGGGTTCTAAGCCTAGTTGGCCATCTCTCAACTACCCCGGAAAACGAGAGCTTGAGATCAGAGTAGCCTATGAGAAACTCTGCCATCAGTGCCCTGAAACGGAGATGCCTTTCAGGGGGTAAGGTGATGGAGCCAATAAGGGCTTCCGAGAAAACGAACAGGAGGAAATTCATTCCCAGCAGCACTGCACCTCAGTGACGTCACTAACTCCGACTACAGACAGTGTCAGGCAGCCAGAGACTCTGCTGTCTCTTTACGCTTACTTGCTACAAGGATTGGGAAAAAAGATCCAGAAAAGCAAAGCTTTATTCAGAGAATTCAGGTTGACCATTCAGGTTGAACCGTGTCCCTTAAAATTCCTATGTTGAAGTCCTAGCCTCCTGGACCTCAGAATGTGACCTCCTTTGAAAAGAGGGCCACTGGAGGGTCGCACTTGAGTTAGGTGGGGTCTAGCACAGTCTTGCCGAGGACCGGGCAGGTCCACAGGGAGACCACCCTGTGAGGGTGAGGAACAGACTGGCGTGATGCTTCTCTCTGCCAAGGAGTGCCAGAGCTGCAGACCATGAGGGGACAAGACGGAACAGATTCTCCCCCAGAGGCTCTGGAAGGAAAGAACACCCCCAACATGTCGGGCTCCTGGTCTCCAGAACCTTGAGATGATACATTTCCATTTAGGCCCCCCCCCCCCCGCCCCAGCGTGCGGTGCTCCCTGTTGTGGCTCCTCCCGGACTCACACAGCCTAAAGGGAAACCTTGGCAAACTGGCTGGCTCCCTTCCCCTCCCCCATAACACCAGTAGCCTAAAGCTTCAGGAAGTCAATATTTTGGGGGATCTGACAAAAGCACCATTCCTTTTCTCTGATTGAACATCACATTTTCTATCTTTAAAAAGAGAGGCCCTACCTTCAGTAAAACCCACCACACATTGGTTGAACCTTTATTATTTACCAGAGATCTTTGGGCAGTGTGTGTGCCTTGGCTTTCAGACTTGACTCGGGCCTTCCGTACGGCCATGTGCTAAAAATGCAGAGGGCTGAAATGACCACACATAAATGTGGCATCGTTTGGTCAGCACCCCAATTACTATCAAGTCTGCGGAAGCTGCTGGAAAGAATAATATGAGAACAGATTACAAGGCAGCTCTGCTTTCGGAGATGTATACTGTAATTGTAACTGTTGAGGGCTATCGGAAACCCACACGCAGAATCGATTTTCAGTGTGGCTGCCGGCTCCCGGGATGTGCGCAATGACAAGACGTTTTCTCGTGTGCGGCGAGGCCAGTGCCAAACAAATGATAAGCTCTGATTTGAATAACTGGGAAATGGCACATAAACTGCCCGTCTCTGCCGGATAGGAGAACGCCCTGCCTGGGGTCATTAGAGACATAAGCAGTTTAGGGGGAGAGGGATCGAAAAGCACCCCAGCGGGCAGAGAATGGGAGGTGCCTGGGCGGGAAGATCGGGGAGGTGGTCAGCACTGGCATCTCTGAAAAGAACAACCTGGACTTATTTTCACTGTGAAATCATGACTCAGCTTTAATCTCGGGCAGGGACTCCTTGTTTCAAGACCCCTCCTATAACATAGAACAAAACTAAGTGCTTTATTATTTTTTAAAATTTGTTCTTTTAAAAAAGTTTTTATTTTTGAGAGAGACAGTGAGAGAGAGAGAACACAAGTGGGGGAGGGTCAGAGAGAGAGGGAGACAGAATCTGAAGCAGGCTCCAGGCTTCGAGCTGTCAGCACAGAGCCCGATGGCGGGGCTCAAACTCATGCCTGTGAGACCATGACCCGAGCCGAAGCCAGACACTTAACTGTCTGAACCACCCAGGTGCCCCTCAAAACTAAGTGCTTTACAAAGTCAGTTTACCCACTTTCTTAACTAGCAGCCCTCAAACTTTAATAAACGTTAGGATCACCAACAGGCCCAGGGAGGGAGGGTTTAAACAACTTGTTTCTGAAGCAGGTGATTATACCTCGAGAAAGACTGGCTTACAGACAATGAAAGAAAAACGACAGCGTGATCTCACTTCTATGTGCTGTCTCCAAGCATCAGGTGTGTAGAAACACAGAGGACAAAGGTGGCTGCGGGGGGCGGGGAGACGGGACACGCCGGCCAAAGAATACGAAGCTGTAGGTGCGCCGGGTGAGGAAGTCTAGAGATGTAAGGGGTGACACGGTGACTGCAGTTTACGCGGCCGCAAACTGTGCATTTGCTGGGAGTGGATTTCAGGCGCCCCGGTGGCGCGCGCACACGCACAGACGCACGGACGCAGCGGTACAATCTTCCACTTACGGGAGAAAGAAGTCCCGAGGATGTAAGTGACTCTAGTTAACAATGCTGCATTGTATATCTGAAAGTTACTAAGACAGTAGGCCTCAAAAAAAAAAAAACCCCAAAACCAAAAAAACAAAAAACAAAACAACACCCTGCCCCCTCCCCCACAGTCAACCCAAACCAACCAATCAAAGCAAAGAGACATAAAACACCGTCCCTGCCTGTAAGAGTCCTATCTAGGGAACAGAGCATGTCCTGACCCTAAATCACGAGCTGGGACGCTCAACTGACGGAGCCCTCCAGGCGGCCCAACAAGCACTTTTTATTAAACATCTATTATAAAAGCAAAAGAACTCTAGGGGACAACAGTTTGTAACCGACACGTGCGAAGAGCGGGAAGTTGGCGAGTAAGTGGCAAACACATTTAGCGTCACAAAACTTGGAGGAGCCGCGCACCTACTATTTCCTGTGGAACTTTTTCGCAAAAGTACTTGGCAGAAATTTGTCACAGGCATTCAAAATGAATGCATTAAGTTGTGATAAATACGAAAATCCAAAAACAAAAGAACAAACAAATACTGGCTTAGAAACATGATAAGAATTGATGTGCGGCCCAGAATCGTGTCATGTGCTTCGGGAGTGGCGGGGAACCCGTCTGGGATGTGGCAACAAACGACGGGGCGATGGTGGTCACGGTCACTGGCCAAAGCCCTGTCTGTGCCTCCCAGGTTCGGCGCGGGCTCTGCTCTGCAGCCGGTGCCGAGAGCGCCTGGGAGGGCTGGCAGCGAGGCTCTGGAGGCTGGACTGGCTGGGGTTTAGGAGCCCCGGATGCCAGGGTCAGGGACATAGCCCTTCACCACGTGTCACACGCAATAAACTCTGCCTTCCAGAAACAAAGCACGCACAAGTCAGCGAAGAAGTGATTAGACACTTTGTAAAACCCCACAAAGCAAGCCGCCGTTATTTTCCACGGTTCATACACCTGCCTTTTCACTAAATGTTGATGTGGCTACCAGCCTTCCGCAAATACAAATATTCATGTTTATAAGCTCTTCCCCATTTATTCCGCCTCCTCCCGAGAAGTCTAAATGACCCACTTTTGGCGTCTGATTCAAACTCAGCTTAGTTTGGATAAAGCCCATCTTTCGTATGTGTGTCTAAATCCTATTTACATGAAACTTCTCAACGGTGATTCACAAAAATGCCCTTTGTCATTTCACAGCATTTCTGGAGACCAAGTTGTTCTACTGCATCGGAGATCATTTAGGAGGAGGAACTTGGGAGCTTGGGTTCATTACTCGGGGCTTCCCCCGCTCACCACAGTTACTCAGCCGGGACCAAAGCGGTTCTTTATCCACGCACTAGTGGTGAGACAGAACTTCCCTCGTTTACCGCAGGTCGACACGAGTAATTTGCATGCGAGTGTCTGCCACGCTCCTCGCCCTGGGACGCTATCTATTAGATCGCCGCTTTCCCACTACAGCTGGAGGTGCCTAAGTGTATCCTCCGGCTTGTCTCTTTGTCTCTGGCAATGTAAGAGGGTCTGCAAGGATTCAGTAAGGTGACCCGGAGCAAGTCTGTTGCTTGTCTTTAGTACATTTCAGCTGTTATTAGTTTTGTCACTGAAGATGATAATGAGGAAACAGATATTTACGGACTTCACTGGCACAAAGAGAGTGGCATACTGATAAATGTGTGACAACCAGTGTTCTGGGAAAAACATATGCATATATGTATATATATGCATAGATATGTGTGTGTATATATATGCACAGATATATATGTATTTATATTATACATTTTACTGACAAAGAAGGTATAGCACACAATAACAAATTACAAGACGCTATCATTTTTACCATAACTTCTATATGACTGATTGTCACAGAATGCTTTTGTGGATTTTTGCAGAACTTTTGCATCTACAGCCAACCTGTGATTGCAAATGACGAATCTGTAGTTCTTTCAGGACACTGGTTCACGGTTTTCCTTACACGAGTACGACAAAAATGAAATAAAGGGAGGTGTCAGAATTTCACTCCTTTGTCTAGGATGTGGGCTACATCTTTGCTGAATGGGAAAAGATTCCAAATATTGCAAGAGTATTTCCTCTGTTTCTTGTGCCACTGACCGTGCAATGACGATAGCTCCCACACGCTTTTCCAGTTAAAAAAAAAAAAAAAGAAATGGACAAAACTGCAAATGGAGCCCTGACTCACAGGGTTTGACAACTGCTGTGGAGTAAATACTTCGCCCCCAATCCATCGATGGGATGTCACGGGATGAGAGGCCGCAAAGAGCCACCACTCAGTATTTCCTCTATACAGACACCTCGCACCTACGGACCTTCAGGAGCAAATGAAAGATACAAATAAAAGAGACGCAGTAAAGTAACCAGGAAGGGCTGGGTGTTGAGAACGACCCTTCACAAATATGACTCGTGTAATTGCTTAAGTTTACGTAATGTAATTTCCAGTGCCGGCTGTGCTGACAGACTGTGACAGCTGACTGTCAGGGTCCGAAGGTGCGGGCTCCGGCACACCCCTCGACAATAGCGAAAGGAAGACATTAGGAGCAACTTTTCATGCATCCACCGAAGCTGCTGCTTCCCTCGGAATCAGCACTGCGTCTGGCAAAATGTTACTCGTCCGTGAACCACAGAGCCCAGTGGGAGTCCGGACTAATTACAAGAGGCCCACAAATTCATATGTCCATGTCTCATTTCCTAATCAACTCCCATTAAAAACACAATTACGTGAGTATCTTGACTCTGAAGAGTCAGGACCCATTGTTTTCAGCTCCGAAACCTGAAAGCTAACAAGGAGTGTATATTTTTGTGCACAGAAGATTATATTAAGGAAATAAATCCACAACATCTGGATGAATAAAAGTTCATCTGTCTTGGGACTGATGACCTAGTTTGTCTTATCAAAGCCGCTCCTCAAACTGGGGGAAAGATGATCTCAGACAATCCGCTCTGTGCAGTGCTGTGTGTATACGATGCTTTCCTACTAATTGCCAGGGAAAACCAAACACCCGCCGTAATCATTAAAGCTTAGGCCAGTCTTGTTACAAGCATATAATGAATAAGCATCCAAAAGCCTTGGCACAGCGCCTGGTCCTGACAGCCTATGATTAACCCTAGCTCTAATTCGAGATGGCGCAGTTTCACTGGAAAACAATTTACAGAACAACAAATGATCCTTTAAACAATTTTAAATTTCTCCAGTCAACGATTTTGCACAGTCAACATCATCTCTTATAAACTCTAAGATCCAAGAAGAGATCAGCGGGAAGCTCACTGGATCCAGAGTTGACAGACCTGGATTCTGATCCGGATTCTGCTGCGACCTATCTAAGTGATGGTGAGTGAGTACCGTCACCTCTATGCACCTTTATTCCCTCATCCGGAAGGTTGAGGTGCTGGGTGAAATCATGGCCAGTTTTTAAAAGTGAGGATATTAAGCTCCATCATTAAGAGAATTTCGTGTCCCATAATGAATGAAAACCTCAACAAATACATCCTGAATTTCTTCTCAGGAATAACCATGAAGACAAGACTCTCCTACAGGTTTCCAAGGTCCCACTCTCCCCCCCACCCTACCTTTTTAAAGTAGGCTTCACACCCAGCATGGAGTCCCACACGGGGCTTGAATTCAAGACCCTGCGATCAAGACCTGAGCTGAGATCAAGAGTCGGATGCTTAACCCACAGAGTCACCCACGGGCCCCCGGTTCTTCTGAACAGACGCTCTGATTTCCCCAGTTTCCAAATGTCTATCTGACCTTCCTTCAAATGTGTAATATCAGTCTTCCTTACTGAAGTTTGCTGACTTGAAAGAACAAGGCTCCCTTTTCCGGGAGATCAGAAAGCAATTCCCAGAAGGGGTCAGAGTCGGAGGTGTACCGTGTGCTCAGACACTAAAGATATTTTATAAACTCGGTGTGTTAGGGAAGCAGGGGGTGGTGGGCTGAGTCCCTGGGCCGGTGAGCGCTTTTCTTACACCTGGTAACGCAGTTCCTATAAATGGCTAAGTCTTATTTTAAAATTCTGAGTCTGGAGTCTTTTTAAAAACACTATTCAATCCAACGAATCGTGCCTGAGATCAGGCAACAACAGCCATCCCCCTGATAACAAGTAATAGCCGCCCGACCGAGGCACCACGCTGGCACTCTGCATACTGCCTCCTTTACAATGTTAACAACCCACAACCCACGGAGGCCGGTATTATCCTCACAGTTTCATACAGGAAGCAGAGGAGGTCCTGAGGAGGCTGAAGAGCCAGCTTGGCAGGCTGGTAAGTGTGTAAACTTCTAACGCTGCCGCCACTGCCGGTAAAACCCCAGCAGGACCCAGGCAGGACCGACGGCATTCTTGGTTGTGAACGGGGCAGGGAGCAGGGGACAGCTCCGAGAGATGCAGGGCCTGGTACTTTGCACGTCTCACGGACGCAGGTCGGAGCTGGGACAGGACGCCTTTTTGGAGGCGGCCAAAGTGACGCTTCACCTAGCAGAGCTTTAAGCACGTGTAAGAAAGAGTTCACCTCAGTGAGGGCCGTCCAACCCAGTGTAGATTCCCACGATAAGATAAAAACGAAATAGCATTTGTTAGAAAAGCAGGGGAAGTAGCTGCAGATGCTGTGTATGTTTCACAAGGGTGTGGAAATAATTACAATGAATGTTTAGTAACCGTTATCAGAACAAGCTCTCAACGAGCTACTAGACGTGATCCAGATTTAAACATCAGACAGTTCCACGGTAACGCCACGCCCTGGGCAGGTGTGATGTAACCGGAACGCTCACACACGGCTGGGGGCAGTGTCAGCTGGAAACTCTATGAACACACACATATACCTAGTGACGCAGCCATTCCGCTTCTAGGTACAGACCCCATAGAAATGCATTCACACGGGGGCGCCTAGCTGGCTCATTCGGTTAAGCATCCAACTCCTGATTTCAGCTCAGATCATGATCACAGGTTTTGTGAGATCAAGCCCTGCTTCAGGCTCTGTGCTGACAGTGCGGAGCCTGCTTGGGATTTTCTCCCTCTATCCCTCCTCCTCCCCTGCTCATGCTCTCTCTCAAAATAAATTAAAAAACTTAAAAAAAAAAAAAAAGAGAAACGCATTCATAAGACACCCAAAGTCATGTGTGAGAATATCCTTAGAAGCTTTACATAGTAGCCCTGATGCAGAAACAACCCAAATGTCCATCCTCAAAAAAATGGATAAACAAATACCGGTAAACTATAATGGCTCCTATTCAGCAATGAGAATAGGTAGAGCCATTCTAACCAACACGGATAAAACACAAGCATAATATTGAGCAAAGGCGCTAGACGCCACCGTAATGTCTGATTCTGTTTACATACTGTTCAAAACCAGGCAAAACTAACCCACCCTGTTAGAAGTCGGAACGGAGGTGACGTGTGGGGAGGAGGGTGGGTTAGGGGTCGCAAAGGACCCTGAGTGGGCTTCCGAGAACAACTACAAAACACAGTCCTATGGGTTAGAATTCTTCTTCTCACTTTTATAGATGTGGAAGAGGTTATGGGAACACGTCTAGGGTAAGAACTATTTACGGATAAGTGGCTTTAGCCAGAATTTTAAGCCAGAAGATGTGAGACCCCTCATTCCCTTCCTCACACTGCTGATGTCAACCACCGTGGGCCCCTCTTCTTGCCCACCCAGCACTTGGGGGAGAGCAGCCCACTCAGCTCCTGGGGGACCAGGCTTTGCTCATTCCACGGCGTCCTGCCGGGAACACCCCGCCACAGCACTTCATGCCATGAATCAACCTGGGCCCACAGGACTCTCCCAAGGCTGTGAACCTGAGGAGGTGTGACGGAGGGCAGACGAACAGTGCAGGAGCTCAGCAGTAATACCGGCTGCAGCCAGACCCGCCTGTCCACGAGTCAGAGGTCCTCTGGAAGCAAGGGCAGGGGAAGCAAGGGCAGGGCAGATTCCCCACGCTGCCAGGTCCCTGCCAGAAGCGCAAAGCACAGGGCAACACGGTACAGGCCCTGTAAATACCGCCCGGTGAATAAGTCCTCTGAGCTGCTGTTTCATTTCTTTCCTTGGCTTAGTAATTTAGCCCTTTCTTTAGATTTTAGGAACGAACTGCAATTTCCCCAGGGATTGCCCTTACAATGAGTTTCTCTCGTTTGCAAGCAAAAATCCCTAGCTGATGCCTATTATTTCTACAGAACTGTTACATGTACCATAGCAATGGAAGACACAGCCTTACGCAGTTTTATTTTCCCACCGCAGTGCGTTTTACCCATCTAAAAGAAGGAAGCTGATAGAAAACTCGATTGGAGCATCAAGGAACTATATAATCTCTTAGGAGAGATAATTATTAAGTGGCATGGAGGTCCCCAAGAAAAGGACGAGCTACAATCTGTGGGGAGTTTAGGAGGTTGTAGGAAATATAACATGTTCTCAGGAAGAGACAGGCTGATTGTTTATTAAGATATAAAAATCACTAGCGTACACAGAACCAATTTCAGAGAAAGCATATGTCTTCTTGCTTTGACTTTCATCTTCCTGAGGGTGGAAAAGGTCGGCGTGGGTATAGGAAGGGCCCGGTCACGATGCAGACACGTGTTGTCACGTCAAGTCCGTGGGCAAGTTTCATTAAGCCAGCAGGTTGTGGAGCGTGGTCGGTCATGTACCTTCCCCTCAGAAGTACACAAGCCTGGTTTTCTACGTTTGGGACATAAAAATTCATAGCCCTCTGTATGTCCACTACGGATCACTACATATAAGCCAGAAACTTTTCCTTCCCCTTGGCACATACGCCTGAAAACTGCCTTTGATCCATCCCCAAATTCTGGAGACTGGAGGTTGGAGCTGTAAGAGCCCGTTATCCATGTCCAGCCTGATATGGATTGAGATTTCATGGCAGGTTAAAGTTTAATCTGCATAATACATTAATCACAGTTAAGCCCAGCTGCATAAAAAGATTATTAGATTACTGCGTTGTTCGTGTGTGCACCTTGCACAATAAGTATGCCTTATTTCAAGCAAAGCTTCAAGAGAGAATTTTAAAACACGGTCCTTTAAACTCACATTATAACCAAGTGGTATGATAATGTGTGCTCGTGGTGTGGATTTTGGTGAAGTCTCTTTGAGGGAAAAAGTACCAACTCCTTTCTTTTTAAACTTTGGGGGTGCCTGCGTGGCTCAGTTGAGTGTCCAATTCTTTTTCTTTTTAAATTTTTAATGTTTATTTATTTTTGAGAGACAGAGACAGAGTGTGAGCAGGGGAGGGGCAGAGAGACCGGGGACACAGAACTGAAGCAGGCTCCAGGCTCTGAGCTGTCAGCACAGAGCATGACGGGGGGCTCGAACTCATGAACTGCAAGATCGTGACCTGAGTTGAATATGGACACTTAACCAGCTGAGCCACCCAGGTGCCCCTGGAGCGTCCAGCTCTTGACTTGGGCTCAGGACATGATCTCAGGGTCATGGGAACAAGTCTTCACACTCAGCCTAGAGCCAGCTTAAGATACTCTTTCTCTCTCCTTCTACCCTTCTCTCTGGCCTGTGCTCTATCTAAACAAACAAACAACAGCAACAAAGACACAACAACTATACTCCACACTGTACTTGAATTTTTTAAGTTTTCCTGAATGTTCTTTTTCTGTTCCAGGGCCATGTTATCAGAGTATCACATTACATTTGGTCATTATATCTCCTCGGGTTCCTACAGACTGTGATGGTTTCTTAGACTGTCCTTGCCCTTGGAGACTTTGACACTTTGGAAGAGTACTTAACAGCTATTTTGTTGAAAGTCCCATGATTTGGGTTTGGGTGATGTTTCTCATGGTTAGACGGGATTTATGGGTTTGGGGAGGAAGATCACAGCGGTAAAGTACCATTTCCATCACATCCTGTCAAGGGTATGTACTATTAACATGCCATCCCTGATGACATTAACCTGACTGCCTGGCCAAGATGGTGTTTCTCCATGGCAAGGTCACCCCCTGCCATTCTTTCCATACTGTACTCGCTGGTTACCAACCCCCAAGCGCTGCCCATCCCTGAGGCCTGGGAGGCACAGTCTACCTCTCTGAGGGCAGAACAGCTAGAGGAATGATTTGGACTTCTTCTGCCTTGGAGGTTTGACTCTTCTCCCTCATTCGTCTTTCATTCAATCAATCATGTATTAATATCAGTATGGACTCATATTTATTCTTTGGGTTATAATTCAATACTATGTTATTTTACTGTTCCAGTTTTACCCATTGAGAGTTCTTTGAGCGGGCTCCTCTGCCCTCTGACATATCCCCATTGTTTGGCTTTATGAATACTAATTACTTTTTCTTTTTAATGGAGAAGGATAGATATCCATATATATATTTTTTGGATGCTTATGGATGGAACCACCAAGGAAGTGGGTTGAATCTTTTAATCCTTAGTAAATACAGTACTCTGGTATCATTTCACTGTTGTTTCAAAGGTTTTAGGTTAGCCTCATTTAGTTCATCATTCACTTATTGGGCAAACTTTGGGTGTTACTGATGTGCTAGGGATTCAGAAATGGGTTCGTTTCCTTAGGCCATTCCTAGTCCCTGAGTGGTAGTAATTCAGGCTTAAAGGCGAGGTCTTTGAAAACTAGAATCTTAGCCATCAAAATCCTCAAGGAGAAAGCAGGGAAAAACCTCTTTGACCTCAGCCACAGCAACTTCTTACTCAACACATCTCTGGAGGCAAGGGAAACAGAAGTAGAAATGAACTCTTGGGACCTCATCAATACTTGAGCAAAACTAAAGACAACCAACACAGTGGGAGAAGATATTTGCAAATATCAGATGAAAGGGTTAGTATCCGAAATCTATAAAGAACTTACCAAACTCAACACCCAAAGAATAAATAATCCAGTGAAGAAATGGGCTAAAGACATGAATAGACACTTCTCCAAAGAAGACATCCAGATGGACAACACATGAAAAAATGCTCAACATCACTCATCATCAGGGAGATACAAATCAAAGCCATAATCAGATACCACCTCACACCTGTCAGAAAGGCTAACGTTAACAACTCAGGCAACAACCTAATGTTGGCGAGGATGCGGAGAAAGGGGACCTCTTTGGCACTGCTGCTGGGAGTGCAAACTGGGGCAGCCGCTCTGGAAAACACTGTGGAGGTCCCTCAAAAAATTAAAAATAGAACTACCCTACCACCCAGCAATTGCACCACTAGGTATTTATTCAAGGGATACAGCTGTGCTGTTTTCAAGGGGTGCATGCACCCAATGTTTGTAGCAGTGCTATGGACAATAGCCGAAGTATGGAAAGAGCACAAATGTCCATTGATGAATGAATGGATAAAGAAGATGTGGTAGATACATACAATGGAGTATTACTCGGCAATCAAAAAGAATGACATCTTGCCATGTGCAACGCCATGGAAGGAACTGGAGGGTATTATGTTAAGCAAAATTAGTCAGAGAGAAACACAAATATCATATGACTTCACTCATTTGAGGACTTTAAGATACAACAGATGAACATAAGGGAAGGGAAGCAAAAACAATATAGAAACAGGGAGGGGGACAAAACATATGAGACTCTTAAATATGGAGAACAAAGGTTTGATGGAGGGGTTGTCGGAGGAGGGAGTGGGCAAAATGGGCATGGGCATTAAGGAATCTTCTCCTGATACCATTACTGCACTGTATACTAACTTAGATGTAAATTAAAAAAAAAAAAAGAAATAAATGAACAAAGGATAAAGGAGACCGAAAAAGCCTAAATACAGAAAACAAACTGATGGCTTCCAGAGGGAAACTGGGTCGGGAGAGGAGTGAAATAGATAAAGGACATCAAGAGCACACTTACCCCAATGAGCACTGAGTCATGTACAGAATTACTGAATCATTAGCCTGCGTACCAGACACTGTAAAGTTATCAGACTATAAATGCTTTAAGCTTCAAAAAACAAAACAACACTATAGACACTTCATCCGAGGTGGCAAGGGTAGGGGCCCTCTGCCCCTTTGTACTTCACCTTGAACTTTCAAACTGAATCACAGCTTTAGAGTCTCTGGTTAGAACCAGTCCCTAGTGGGAATCAGCTTCCAGACTGGAGGTCCATGGGTTAACAGAGATAGAGTATGGAATGACTCATTCTTGGGGCCTCAGGAGAGTTCTAGGTGTCCTCTGATCCTGCTAGTTGGGCACAGTGACTTTTTGGGGTACATCTATAAAAATGTTTGAAGGATTTTTTTTTAATTAAAAAAGGGTATCTGAGTATATGTTGTATTTTATTTTTTTAATGTTTTTTTATTTTTGAGAGATAGAGCATGAGCAGGGTAGGGAAGGGGAGAGAGAGGGAGACAGAATCTGAAGCAGGCTCCAGGCTCTGAGCTGTCAGCTCAGAGCCTTACATGGGATTTGAACCCACCAACCATGAGATCATGACCTGAGCTGAAGTCGGATGCTTAACCCACTGAGCCCCCCAGGCGCCCCTATAGGTGATATTTTAGGCACCATAGCGGGTAGGCATCGTATACATTTTCCTGCCTTATCCTCACAGTAATCAAGGCAGCTATCATTATTTTTTCATTACAGGTGAGGAGACGGAGGCCTGGAAAGTGAGGTCGCGTAGCTGGTGGCCAGGAGAGAGCGGTTCTACTTCAAGAGCCTCAAGCTCACCCGTCCCGACCGGAAACGATGGCTACAGAATCCTTGCAGTTTCCTGGGAGGAAGCGCGCTGTGCCAAGGGTGGAAAGTGGAAGCGTGAGGCCTATTTAAGGCAGCACACTTGCCGGACGGCTTGTGCTTTGTTCTCCTTCTCTGGGAGTTGCCAGAAGAGGAAGCCAGGCCCGCGGGGCGTTTGTGGGCCTTGGAAGGCAGTTCTCCCCGCGGGCACGCCGCTCCGGGCGAGAGGCTTCCATTTCCCAAGTCGCCGGCTTCTTCTCTAATCTCACCCCCAAACTCTTCCTCCTACTGAGCAATCGTCTCTTCGTAACCGCGAGGCACGGATGTCGCTCTCCCCCGGGAAGAAGGGCTCTCGGCTGGCTTCCCAGGCCAGCTCTCTCAGGGTCCGGGACCCCGGGGAGGGGCCTGCTCAGTCTGTGGGCGGGGCCTGCTCGTTCTGTGGGCGGGGCTAGGGGAGCACCCCTCCCGGCGAGGCAGCCACAGAGCTGGGACGCCAGTGTGTTCAAAGCCCAGCACATTAACACGAGCCCATGTTCGGAGACCTCAAAGGCTGGATGCCTACTTGTGATGAGTAAATATTAGCTCCTTTTAAAACCAAAATTTTTTAATGTTTATTTATTTTTTGGGAGAGAGAGGCAGAGCACAAGCAGGGGAGAGGCAGAGAGAGAAAGAGGAAGACACAGGATCCAAAGCAGGCTCCAGGCTCCCAGCTGTCAGCACAGAGCCTGAGGCGGGGCTCGAACTCAGGGACTCGAGATCATGACCTGAGCTGAAGTCGTGTACTCAGCTGACTGAGCACCCCCCCCCCCCGCGCCCCGTGTCTTTACTTCTTTTAAGGCCTTCTCTCAGTGGCTTCAGAGCCAGCCTCCTGAAAACCCATACGGACGTTTCAGCCCATGGTGTCCATGTAAAGTGCCTCTACGGGTGAGGGAGGAGCCGCAGGCATTTCTAAGCATCTATCAGATTCAACGTTCAAAACAAGAAAGTTGAGGAAACCTTGGACATGCCTGAATACAAAAGCTGTCTTCAGGAAAAAGAGGGACTTACCGGCAAAGGAGTTTGAAGCCTGCCACTGGGAAGAAAACGTATTTTAAAATTAAAAAAAATTTTTTTACTTATTTTTTGAGAGAGAGAGAGAGAGAGAGAGAGAGAGAGAGAGAGAGAGAAATATGAATATGAATCCCAAGCATGCTTCACGCTCAGCATGCAGCCCAATGTGGCACTCAATCCCAGCACCCTGGGATCATGACCTGAGCCGAAATCAAGAGTCAGACGCTCAGCTGACAGCCACTGGCGCCCTGGGAAGAAAACTCTTGATTTCGTTTCCTCCTGAGAGGATGGGGTGCAGCGGCTCAGACACACTGAGCTGGACCACGAGTGCTGGGAGAAATCAGCAGCTCTACCGACTGCCAGGAGCTGAGACACAGCGGGAGAGATTTTCTGTCAAGGTCTACGTTTTTCCCCTTGGGGATCAGATCTCAAGTTTTAATTTAATTTCACCCACTGAAAGCTGTCACGGCACCCGGAAATGCCCATCACCAAACACTGAATGCCCACAGCGTGAGGCACAGGGTCTAAGGAGTCCAGCAGGTGCATGAGTCAACGCCAGGTTGTACCTGGAGTGCAGAGTTTTAGGTGAAGGCTGTGGAACGAATGTCCCCACCTACTTTCCTAGTCAGAGGCTCTGAGCAGGGGAAGTGCAGTCCCCGAATAGCTGAGCCAAAGTAAACTATTATTGGAGGAAACATCAAAAGGGTCTTTGCTCCAGAGATGTTTGTAGAGCTGGCTTCATGGGCACGTGACCCGTCGAGGCCCCTTGTTTGCGTCAATGCTGGTGCTGTCTTCAAATTATTAATCTTTGCACAAGGGGCCCCACATGTAATTTTGCATGGGATCCCACAAATTACGTAGCCGGTCCTGAATGGGTGCGTTATTTTGGGAAGCTCCAGCGATGGTGCTTAATCATCTAAATCAAGTATGTTTCTTTTATTAATAGAGTGATAAAGGTTCTTTTTAAGAGTCAAAGAAGGGCGGCACTCCGGGTTGAGAAACAGAGTCCTAAGGTTTTAGAGGCTGGCGGTCTTAGAGATCACGGTTATTGACAAGCAGACCCTGACCCACGGTTGTATTGCATTGAAATGTTTACTTGGAAGTGGAGACAATTTAGAATCCTCTTGAATATTATGACATGACTGTGCTGACTACATACAGTCCCCTCTCTCGCTTAGTCCCTTGACGAGCATGTGAAAAATGCTCACGGGATACCAGGTGCCATTCTAGGCACCAGAAATGCAAGGGGAATTAAATCAGCTCCCAGCCTTAAGGTCAAATAATCACAGAGGACGGTAAGCTTGGCTGCTGAGCGCCAGTCACGTGGACACCCGGAGCCATAGATTTAGTCTCCAGGAGCTGCAAGACTCCCTTCCAGTTGAAGACCCACATGAAGAGGGCACTGGAGGCAAGATCGAACCGCGCAATTTTGTCTACGCCAACGAACGAGTACAGTGTGTGTGATCTTTACAAGGCAGGAGGAATGGGAGAACTTGAACCACTTGGTAAAGTAAAGAAAAGCTTCGTGACTTGAGCAGAAGCTGCTTTCATCCGTTTATCTTAAATCACCTCATCATAAGCCTTACGGTTTGTGACTGCACTTAAGTGGCTCTGTGAATCCAGAGAGGACTGATCGCTCTATTTGCATATGAAAAGTGATATATTCTCCTTTGGGAGCAGAGAAATATCTGCCAATCTGGATTCTGCATAAAACAGGAGCATTTTGTCCAGAGCTAAATGTTTATTCGGTGTTATTATTACTAGTATTATTTAAAAATTTTTAAGTATTTATTTTTGATAGAGAAAGAGACAGAATGTGAGCAGGGAAGGGGCAGAGACAGAGGGAGACACAGAATTCCAAGCAGGCTCCAAGCTGTGAGCTGTCAGCACAGAGCCTGATGCAGGGCTCGAACTCATGAACCATGAGATCATGACCTGAGCTGAAGTGGGACGCTTAACCCACTGAGCCACCCAGGCGCCCCTATTATTATTATTATTATATATTGGTTGTGGGGTTGAGCCCCCCCTTCTCAAAAATAAATAAATAAATTTGGGAACACAGCTGGTCCCAAGCAATGAGCCTGCATGGAATTCTCTCTCTCCCCTTCTGTCCCTCCCCTCAACACAAGCGCATACACTTTTTCTTTCTCTTTCTCTAAAATGAAAAAAAAAAAAAAAAGAAATGAAACAAAATGAGTTCTGTGGTCTAAGTCTTGAGATAGCTCACGTAACATTTAAAGAGCCATCAGATTTAAAGACTAATTAAAAATAGTAATGTCTTTTCATTGCAGATGTAATCCATAATGAAAAACTTAGTCAACCTCTGAGTAGGAAAAAAAAACAGCAAAAAAATCACTACTTCATTCTATAACTGAAAGCTATCAAATTGGAAGTGCTGCTCTGCTGTCTCTGAATAAAAATGAATATTAAGGGGGCGCCTAGATGGCTCATCAGACTCATGATCTCATGATTCATGGGTTCGAGCCCCGAGTCAGGCTCTGTGCTGACAGCTCAGAGCCTGGAGCCTGTTTCAGATTCTGTGTCTCCTTCTCTCTGCCCCTCCCCACTAGTTCTTTCTCTCTCTCTCTCAAAAATAAATAAACTTAAAAAATGAACATTAAAAAAACAAAATTTTTGGACCAAGATGTGCACGAACCTTTTGTCTGTAGGATGCTGTGTTTCGAACTCACTTCCACAGAGGAGGCTTTTAGTTTCGGGGCTAAATGGTCCTGTGGGTGGTATTTTCGTGAAACTGTAAATAATCACTTACGAAGCAGAATATCTGTCTCATTAAAAAAAAAAAAAACTCTGGCATTTTCCTTACAGGCTGGGTTTGGCACGACCACTGCTGTCGGCACCACCACCATCACGCCTTGTCTCTGCTAAGAGAACCCCAAATTTCTGAGTTTAGGAAGTGGGTGGAAATCAGTAGTCTCGGCACGGGGAGGCCTCTGTGTGGCAGAGGCGGTGAGCAGGACGCTGCTGGCTCACCAGTGGGAAACTCATGCCCAGGCCCTCAACTTATGGGATAAAAGATCCAAGCGTGTGAATGAGAAGCACCTCCCCCACCCTTTTTTCCTTTGCTCTTCCAGCTTCCTTCCTGCATCAGCCCTTGGAGTGAGGACATGATGTCTGAGCTGTGGCAGCCACTCTGTAACCATGAGGCAACAACAATGACAAATGAAAACAAAAAGTGGAGAATGGCAGAGCAGAAGGATATGTTTATTCTACTTTAAGTGCTGCCCGACCTTTCTGATGTCAGGACACCCGCCGCTCTGGGAACACAGCTGCCCCCGGACCCCATCACCATCTTGAAGGCTGAGGGGATAAATATCTCTGTGTATCTTTTTGTGTCTCACCTGTGGGCTTCCACAAACAGGTTGGAAAGTTCTAGTGTAAGCTGTGCTTACCGATAGGTTATGAGGGCTGGAAGCATTTCGAATACCAGGCTCATTTTTCTGTCTCACTATAGTACTGAGATTTCATATGCTTTCTTATACCTTCTCTCGCATCATTTAAATATGCAAGAAACATGGATCTAAGCCTGAGTTGTATCACATGATTCCAATGACTAGACTATTTGCTATTAAACTTGTGTTCTTTTTTTCTCAGTTATGGAGCCATTTCCTAATTAAGTAAGGTCACATCTCATCAGATCCAAAAATACCAATGCTGGCAAATGATGCACTTGAGAATATATTTACAACGAATGAAGAGTTATAGCTTTTAGAGGAAAAAATTTCATTACAGGGCACTTGGGTGGCTCAGTCAGTTGAGTATTTGGCTTTGGCTCAGGTCATGATCTCAGTTTGTGGGTTCGAGCCCCGCATTGGGCTCTGTGCTGACAGCTCAGGGCCTGGAGCCTGCTTCAGATTCTGCATCTCCCTCTCTCTCTGACCCTCCCCTGCTTTGCTCTCTCTCTCTCTCTTTCTCAAAAGTAAATAAAACATTAAAAAAATTTAAAAAGAGCTTGGCGGACTATGTGTCATAGAGCAGACATTCATGCTCTCTGGATTGTTATTATAAACAAAAGATGCAAAAATTGGGCATTAATTACTAAGTACCTATAACTCACCAGTTTTCCAAAGAAGCCTTTCATAATGCCAGAGGCCAGGCCTTTATAAAAATACGAAGCTGTCATCATTCCCCAGAATCCACATAATTATTTCGATCTGAGGCCAGCCCTCAGGGGCCTCTCCTTCCTGTCTTGGCAAAGAGGAGCCACACTCCGGTGACCTCTGAGAGCGGTGTCATCAACAAAGACACCCAGCTCCCCAGGTCTCCGGATGTCACACGGAGAGGGCTGGACGTGGAGCCCCTTGTCTACGAAGAAGGGTTTTTATGTCACGGCGACAGGAAGTGAATTTTAAAGGTCTCAACCACAGAGGGACACATGGGACTGAGTGAAAAATGAGAGCAAACTGAAAAACGCCGCTGTCGCAGGGCGTGAGGTGAAGCCCCCAACGAGGAAGAGCGTTAATTACTGTTCAAATGTACATTCGAGCACATGTTCAAAAGCACGCGATCGAGACACGCTTTCCTGGAGCTGAACTTGTGAATGACACGGTACGTCCCTCCTTAGTTCACACACAATCGCGTCAAACGGTGCGTTTGGGTAATGGACAGAAAAACCCATCTGCTGAGCCCTCATCGAACCAAAGAAACGGCCTGTCCTACTCAGGACGTGTGGCTTCTGTCTTCGGCGTGGTCCCGCTGCTGCGGGCTCTGCAGCTGCTTCTGGGCGAGCTGTCCTTCCTGCCTTTTCTCCTGGCTCGCTGTGCCCGGAGAGCAAAGATTTCCACCTTTTCCATCCTCTCTAGCATCTTCTGTGACAAGAAGCCCCCCGCTCCCCGAAAGTCTGGGGATACTGAATTAAAGGATTTGAGAAGACACGCAGACGGGGTAAGGGTCCCAGCCTGAGAGCCGAGACGAAGCAGTGTCCAGCCGTAGGAGTAAGAAAGGTCCGCGAAAGCGGATGAACGGAGTCATGGCTGTAGCATCAGAGGGTGTGTTTGGTTAGGCGTGGAAAGCAAATGCCATGGACTCAGGTTTGATTATGTGGGGGAGAGGGAGAGAGAGAGTGAGAGAGAGGGAGGGAGGGAGGGAGGAAGAGGGACAGAGAGGGAGAGAGGGGGAAGGCAGGGGAGGGCAGGCCAAGGAAATTTAAATAAGAGCCAGGAAGAGCTGTTTTACCAAAAGTCATCAGGCCCAAGAAGTACTGCTGTGGGGCCCCCTCTAACAAGTTAGGGTGCTTTCCTCTCTGTGCCACAGAGCTAGGGGCTGTGGGCCCGCAGGGCAGAGGGGAGGAGGCGCCGCAGGAGGTGGGCAGGGTGGACGGAGGTGCCACAGAGGGCCGATGGGGCAGTGACGGCGCTCGATGGGAGGAGACCAGCCGGTGAGCACCCAGGGGACAGCACAGGTGCACGTGGAGGGTCCCAGAGGGGGGACGTGGCAGGTGGCACAGTGCATGGGCAACACCCATGAAATCTGGGCATCTGCCTGTAACCCCATTCATGCCCACGTGTGGATGAGACCTGGGGAGACTCCAGGGACACGGGAAGAAAAAGGGACACCAAAGTCAAGACACGACCTAACTCAGGACAGCCACCACCGTCCTGTCGGCACCCTCCACCAGCCCCTCCCTGAGGTGGGCTTGCCGGCTGCACCGGGACGCTCCCCGGGTGGCAGTCTCCTGACGAGATGCCAGTCAGAGCAAAAATACAAAGAACTCTGGGCAGAATAGCTTCTTAAGCTCACTCACACCCAACCACGAACATGCTCGTCATGGGGAGGGCATCCGCCGTGAGGGGGGCACCGAGGGCAAGGAGTCAGGAAGGGCACACGCTGTGAAGTGACAGCCTCAGGGTCTTCTCTCGGCAAGTGTCTGGGCCTCTCCTGGTTGACAAACGCAGAAGCAGAGGCAGATGGAGCGAATCCCACGTGACTGTACCGTCACCTGAGCCCCCTCTACAACTGCAATGAAGGGTAAGAGAAGACTAACCCAGGAGGGAAGCGTCTGCCATCTCCAGCATTTGGGAGCCACGGGGACAGGTGGCAGGTGAGAGCAAACCCAGGCAGCGGAATCTGCAGCCACGATTGGAGAAGCAAAGAGACGGATGACCAGGGAGATACTGTGCCCTGTTCCAGAAGACTGGAGGGTGCTTTCTCCCACCTTCTGATGGAGACACAGAAGACAGGCTCTCGGGACCCAGGGATACCCCTGCTGGGTGAGGGGAGGGAGAGCAGTGAAATGAAGTGTGTATATCAGATACTGAGACACCCAGGCCTCCTTCCTGCCCCAGGTCCCTGCAGGCTGACAGCCAGGCCCTCCCTCTCCACGCAAGAAACTGAAAGCATCTTCTCCTGGGGAAGCTGACCAGCTCCAAGCAGAGACTGGCACAGGCTAACAGTGGTTCTGTTCTCTGAGAGGCCAGACAGATCACCTTTTATAAACCTGTTCATCAGGCTCGGTTCAGAGGTTTAAGCCTCTGGGCAACTTCTTCTGCTCCCATTTCAAACCTGTGATTGATCAACAAGCAAGGATTTCCGGAAATCTGAGGACCACCTCCAATGTGAAAGATGGAGACCAGAGCAAATGGAAAATGCAGCCCGTATGACACGTGAGACCAGAAAGGAAGAAAAGATAAAAATCAGATCAAAACCAAAAAACCCACAATTCTATGATAGCTTCACAGAGGAAAGAAATTACAAGTGTGAAATAAAAAAAGACTTTCCCACAAGGGAACCCCGGTGAGCACAGAAGAATTCTTGGAGCATGTGACAACAGCAATGAAAAACGCAGGGCACCTGGGGGGCTCAGCTGGTGGAGTGTCCGACTTCAGCTCAGTTCGTGAGATCAAGTCCCACATCGGGCTCTGTGCTGACAGCTCAGAGCCTGGAGCCTGCCTCAGATTCCGTGTCTCCTTCTCTCTCTGCATTTCCCCTGCTCGTGCTGTGTCTCTCAAAAATAAACATTAAAAAGAAATAGGAAAATAGAAAAGACTGAAAAACGCAGGGGCACGATTATCACTCACGGACCGTAGGACAGAAAGACACACAGGTGGAAATGAAGACAGAAACATAAAGAAATATGGGGAACAAATCTAGGATATCTTACATGCATAAAAGGAACTGTAGCGAGAAGAAACTAGAGGGGAGGAAATTTAAAACGTTAAGAAAACTTCCGCAAACTCAAAAGCACGAGTTTGCAGACTGAAAAGTCCCGCTCGGTGTCCCACGCTCAGCGGCTGAAAACAGCCCTACACCAGGGCATGTGATCGTGAAATGCGGAGTGAAAGGAAACTGAAGGCATAAATTCCTAAAGAAAAACACAGGCCATGTTCAGAAGACCAAGAATCAAAACAGTACCGGATTTCTCAAGAGTAACGAGAAACCAGAAGATAATGGACCAAAGGCTGTACGAGTTTGAAAAGAGAAATTTATAACAGTTCCACATCTGCTGAGCTATCAATCAGGTGTTGGCATTAGAATAAAGAATTTCTTAGCCGTGTGAGGCTTGAATATTCTGCCTCCCATAAACCCTTTTCTTAGAAAGGTACTGGAGGATGGGCTCCCCCAAAATGAAGCCATAAACCAAAAAAAAAAAAAAAGGAAATACAGGAAGGAAAGGAAAGGATACGGACACAGAGGAACCACTGCAGACAAGAGGAGAGGAGGACCCCAAATCCCAACCTAACATTCGTGCCTCGGGCCCTAGAGGACTGACCATCAGTCCAGAATGGAGAAGGCAGGAAGGCTTTGGGGGGAACCTTCTACAAGACAAGGAAATTAACAGACCCTGATGTGTCTGAACAGTTGGGAAAACCATGAAGACAGGCGGTGCAGAGTCTACGCTCCCAATAAAGACACACAGAAAGCTAAGTAAGTGAAAGAACGAGATGGTATTTATTATGGAGAAAACAGAGTCATACAGGAAAAGAAAGCAAACGCAGTATTCATGGAGTCCTACTAAAACACTCGATAGAGGGGCGCCTGGGTGGCTCAGTCGGTGAGCGTCCGGCTTCGGCTCAGGTCATGATCTCACAGGTAGTAGGTTCGAGCCCCGCGTCGGGCTCTGTGCTGACCGCTAACTCAGGGCCTGGAGCCTGTCTTCAGGTTCTGTGTCTCCCTCTCTCTCTGACCCTCCCCTGCTCATGCTCTCTCTCTCTCAAAAATAAATAAAAACAGTAAAAAAATAAAAAGAAAACACTCAATATAGATCCAAGTACGAGCAAGAGATTAGAATAGTGGAGACGGAAGAGGGGGCGGGGTGGGAAGAGTGTATGTGGCAGGTGTGGGGAGGGGAAAACACAGCCCCATCTCCATCTTCTGCGGCGGGAAGCTAATGTCTAAGCCAGAAAGATCAAGAAATAGCAGCCTTAGCATGCTACGTAGAGACGTGGAATTAAGTGCCAAAGGAATCAGCTGGAAGAGTTGAAAGCGCTGCCTTTGGGGACGGGGAGTGTAAAGGGACCTCTTTTTCCTAACAAACTTTATACGGCTACTTGTTAAACTCGGTGCATGTAATTTTTGTACAAAACAATTAAAAATAAAAGGCGTGGATAACATGAAGCCAAAAGGCCCCTAACATTCCCCAAACTCTGTGATTCTTACAGGGTGAGTTTTGCTGCTAAGATTGGAGCAGCACTGCGAGGCAGGGACGGGAAAAAGTCACAAGGTGCTTGGCCGTGGCGTGCCTGCCTTCTCTCCTGTCACAGCTCACGGGTGACAAGGACATGGCCAGGCACGCCAGTGAGAATTACTACGATGTCAACCAGATGTACTCACGCGTAAATAAAAGACAGGCCAACTCTTCTCAGATGACGTGCGTGGGTACAAGGAAGTCCTCTACCACGATGAGGGAGACCAGAAGGACAGACAGGCAGACTCTAACACGGAAGCCCTCCGAGTGGCCATCGGGATGACATTTTCATTTCACCCACAGCCTTTGTTGGGAAGAAAGTCTGGCCCCTCTTAATTTCTTCTGTGACCTTTCAAACGTTAATTTTTGATGTGGCTGGCCGGGGAAGAATGAGCGCCTTTACATCATTATATATTTCATCTTTATTACTTTATCCTTGAAAACGGGCTATTAAATACATTTTAGATTAATATTATTCTGACTTGAGATTTTATCACTGCCTCCTCATTCCCTCATTCCCCTTACCTAATCCCCCCTCCCCACCCCGCACCCCCGGACCAGCCCTAAGAGCAAAGAGCCGGTTCTGTGGAGACACTGAGCGCACTTGTGGGGGGCTGGGTCTGTTAGTTTCTCTGAAATCCACGAGCGCCCAGCAGCCAAGTCTCCCTCTCTGGACTTCCATGGTGAAATTCTTCGCTCAAAGATGAGAAGTCATTTAGATTACAGGGAGACCAAGCCAGCTACGATGGAGATAATTCCACAGATCACAGAGGATTAAACAAGGGATCAACTCTCCCCTTGCTTTGGGTGAAATGGTATTTGTTACTTTTTGTGTATATTCACCTACTCTGGGTCTCAGGCCCAGGTAGTCACCAATATTCTCTGCGTGTGACAACAAGTCTAGACAAGACAGGATACGACGGCTCAGAAGGCAAATGGGAACGCAATGGGTGGGCCAAAGGGGGCACCTTGAAGAGAGGTCGTGGCAGCTGACGGTGGCCAAGTGGTGGGGACAAGCCCGAGTACTGACTGCCGGGAGCTATCTAGGGCCACAGATCGATGCGCACAAGACTGGCTTAATGAGACCGGAACTGGAACAAGATGGGGACAAACCAAATGGATGGACAGAAATGGTCAGGACGGACAGGGTGATTTCCAGAGGCTGAGAAGGACCAAAATGACCCGTAAGCTGAGTGAGATCATGAGGTCCATGGGATCTTAAAGAGAAGAACTTTGGCCCCTGAGTCAAGGCTCTCCGTAGACTCAGTGAGGTCAAGAACAGCTGCTGGGCAGAAACGTAGCGCAGTGTGGCTTAGGGTGAGTGGGGCTGCGGCAGGCTGGAGAATTCTCCAGAAGGTTATTAATCTAAAACAGCTTTACGGCCAGGGAGGCTGTGCTGAGGATATGTCCAGGTAGGTCTGAGATGTGAGCAAGAAACTGAGGTCCTGTCCCACTATACTCTGAAACCCCGCCCCGATTGCTACGGTTTTGCGTTTCAGGAATTTCTTATGTCCTCATAATTCCGCGAATGTGCCCATCTGTATTTCAGCTGAACAACAAGGCAAGGAAGTGGTTTTCCCTCTCAGGAAGGTCGTGAGGGAGAGGGTGTCTTCCATGAACTTTTGTTCTTTAACTCGGATGCGCCCAAGGATTTCCTGATGAGCATGCAGGGTCTGGGATGGGTGTCGGGACCACTCACGCTTGGACAGGGGTCTCTCTAGAGGTTTCGTGGAGAGGGGCACAGGGCAGGGAGGCCTCTAGCAAACCACCCTCTGAAAGATGTAGCCCTAGTGGCTGAAGTCAAGGGAAACAGAGATGAGTTTTGATGTAAAAACGAAGGGGGAGAAAATGGATAAGAGAGATCATTTTTTTCTTTCTTTTTTTCCCTCTCTTTTTTTTAAAAAATTTATAGTTTATTTTCAAGTTGGCTTCCATATAACACCCAGTGCGCTTCCCCACAAGTGCCCCCGCTCCACGACCATCACCCCCTTCCCCTTTCCCCCCTCCCTCTTAAGAGAGATAATTTTTGAGAATTTAAGATATCCACAGGCTGGCCACATTCTGCCCTCCTTTTTCCTTCAATATGACTTGTCCATAAACTGGATCCATTAAAAATCTTAATGCACAAAAGGCACCTAGAAATATTGCCATGGACCAATTCATCAAAAAATGTGAGCATTACTCAGCCACAAAACAAAATGCCTTTTGCAACAACATGGATGGACCTTGAGGGTATTATGTTGAAGGGAAGTAAGTCAGACCGAGAGACAAATACTAGAAGATCTCATTTGTCAGTGGAATATAAACAAACATACACACACACACACACACACACACAAAGCTCACAGATCCCAAGAACACAGTGGCGGTTGCAATGAGTTGTCGGGTGATGGGGTCCATAAATACAGACTTCCAGTCATAGGGGCATCTGGGGGGCTCAGTCAGTTGACTGTCCAACTCTTGATTTGGGCTCCGGTTGTGAACCCAAGGTTGTGGGATCGAGCCTCGCCTTGGGCTCTGGGCTGAGCATGGAGCCTGCTTGGAATTCTCTCCCTCTCTCACTCCCTCTCTCCTACCCCCTCTCCTCCCGCCCCCATCTCAAAAACAAACAAGCAAACAAAAAACCTTTCTGGTTATAAAATAAGTCAGGTGTGAGGGGAATGTAGTCTACAGTGTGTGGACTACATGTCAACAATATTGTGATGCAAATATGAAACCTGCAAGAGAGTAAATCTTAAAAAGTTCTCATCACAAGAAAGCAGACCTTTTTTTTTGTAACTTTATGTGGTGACAGATGGTACCTAGATTTACTGTGGCGACTGTTTTACAATACAGACGACTGTCAAGTCATTAGGTAGCACAGCTGAAACTAAAATAACGTCACGTGTGAATTATACCTCAGCAAAAAAAATCTAAATACTCTCCGGTGTGTAATGACACACTCCCCCTCTAGACTCCAATCTCCAGGAGGAGAGGAAGCACGTCTGCCCCCAGCACAAAGTCTGGCGTGTGTGGGGCTAAAGGAATACTTGTTGAATTTATGAATAAATGAATAAAAGATAGCAGGGAAAACGTGAGTGTTCTTTGAATTAACGCTGAACCCTAAGTGATTCCTCATAAAATGTCAGATATTTGAAAAACTCATTTCAATGTCCTGTCCGTGCCAAAACATATGAAGGATCATTTGAAAAGCTAATCATTGCAGAAGCAATTCTATAATTTGTCAAAGAAGAAAAAAAGGCATCTAGTAAAATCCAGGTGCAGACGACGTGATGATCCTTTTTTTTTTTTTTTTTTTTTGTGCTGAGGTCGGGGAGGGGGAGCTAAACCGACAGCCATATTATGAAGCGTCTATCAAGCTTCTAATTTTCTCTGCAGGTGCCTCAGTCACAACCGGAAAGGATGTGACACCACTGTTCGGTGTGCCTGTCATCCCAGCAGGGCTTAAAATGGTCCTAATTCCCAAAATGAGCTCTTCTCTTGGGAGGCTGGGGAACAAGCAGGTTTTTGCTTGAGGATCCTGAGGAGCGTGAGTTACTCTCCCAAACATGCGTCCTCATTTGCTGGTGACCCAGTTTCCCAACACTGGGGAGAAGTTGTCTAAATCTTTTTCTTCATTATATGAAGAATGGAAGTGACACCATATCTACCCGCCCCTCGTGTGTGTTCGCTTCAGACTGAGTTATATTCAGTTGACGACATGGGGGAGGTGGGGTATTGTTAGCAATAAAGGGTTTTGCTAGGGTGCGGGTGACGGATAGCCAGCTTTGAACATGGATCTGCTGCTCTATGGGTGTGTGTGTGGGGGGGGCTGGCTTCCCCAGGTTTGCACATCTCTTTGTGGAGTTCTTGAGCCAAAGAAGCTTTTTATCTATCCCACGTCCCTGGAATTGGTGGAGACATTTCTAGGAGTATTTACAACCAGCATCTGTTCTAGTGCAGAACTAGGGAAAGCGTTATTGACCGTCGGACAGACTTGCTGGTTAAGTACTGGCGTCTCTATTGACACAGATGATTTAAAAAAATTACACCTGCTTTACATACGACTATTCTATTGGCATTGGCAATAAATTGGCTCTGTGATTCCTCTTACTGTACAGAGGCCCGATCGATTCCTGCCCCGGTACGCACGTGCCACCTTTGTCAAGCTTTGATCTTTCGAATTCTTTTTACGAGAACTTGCATCTTTCCGTCTTTGCCCTGCGTGCCGTGGCTGTCACTGACATCTTGTTCAACTTCACCTTCCAGTGCTGTGGCCAAGAGTCAGCAAACTACATCGCGCAGGCTCCTTTGCTAGGTTCTGCCAGTCAAGGATAATGAGGGGACGGGAGGAGAGGAGCCTTTGGTCCTCTTCTCTCTCATTCTTCTTCCTTCCGAGGGGAGTGTCTTCGGCAGCAGCTGTGTCCCTGCCGCTATCACAGCACTTTTGGTGATGTCTGACCCGATGTACCTGCTTGTAAGGTGGCCGCGGGTCCCCAGGTGGGGCCTCCTTCCTGAGCCTAGGTTCTGCAAGGTGACAGCGAAGGCTGGGATCCGCTGCCTGTGGTGGCACACCTGGGCTTCCGCAATGTCTCCTTCTCACCCCTCCACTCACCCTGCATGACTGATTCCCCTTGCTAAACTGTGTGTGAGGGGCACCTGGGTGGCTCGGTCGGTTGAGTGTCTGACTTTGGTTCAGGTCACGATCTCACGATTCGTGAGTTCAAGCCCCACATCGGGCTCTCTGCTGTCAGCACGGAGCCAGCTTCCAGTCCTCTGTCCACATCTCAACCTCTCCCTGCTCATTCTCTCCCTCTCTCGAAAATAAATAAACATTAAAAAAAATAAATTCTGTTGGAAATTCCAAGTGTGTTTTGCGTTTCCTTGACTGGATGCTACCCACTAAAGTACTCTGAATGGCCTTTTGGCAGAAACAATTCAGTCTTGCTATTTTACTTTAATACTTCGACAGTGTTTACTAGGTTACCAGCGAGTGCTTTCCAATTACTACTTCATCTCATGTTAGAACACCCCTTTGGGACTGTGGTATGAGATTCCACATTTCACAAGGGAGGAAAATGAGTAAAGGTTTAGGAACTTTCCCAACGTTAAGAGATCTAGAAGGGGCTGTTCGGGAGCTGATGCCCCCACTGGTGACTTCTAATGATGGATGCTGGACGGAGGTGGTGAGCAGCCGGGCGATGGGTTCTGTCCACAAGGAGGGAGTGACCAGATGAAGACCCATAAAAGCGCAAAGGTTCTGGAGAGGAGACTGAATATTCAGCATCCACAGCAGGGCTACGGCAACCTCCTGAGGGGCCGCACAGCCCCTACCAGCACCCCCGGAGCAGCAGATGGCCGCTAGGTGCACGGGCACATGCCATCCCTCCCTTGAGGTTACCGTTAGAGAAGTGGAATCGCTGGAAAGTTCTTGCAGCCTAGCTCCCTTTCCTCTCATCTCTTAAGTAACAAATGTTCCTTTTTAACCTTATTATGTCAACGCAAGACACGGGTCTTTCTAAATCAAGCAGGAACAATACCCAACAGAGTCTCTTCTCTGTGGTCGTGTAACGACTTGGAGTCTACTTGAAGAGCTAGAAATACAAACTTGAAGAAACAGCTCTTTCAGGTTTCTTGGGGCCTTAAGTTAGTGGGCCGTATTTTTAGTGTTTGAACACTTGGTCTCGAACATCTGGAGAAGCGAAAATCCTCACTTACAACCACATGGAAAAAGGAAAGACAACACGGACGAAACGGAGGAGGAAGAGAACGTGTGTGGGTGTTACCCAACTTCCATGGGCAGCATCACGGTCACGTGGTCGGAGCCAGGACAACATGGGTGAGGGCGGCTGGCGAGGGGCCGAGGCTGGTGCCTCACACTCTGTGTCAGGGCTGTGCTTGGAGAGCTTGGCTCTACCTGGCAGCCACTTGATCTGGGGGGCGGGGGTGACCTAACATATGAGATGTGCCTCATCTGTACCCTGCAGATAATAAATACGATGGCCGTAGGGGGGTGTTTGGGAGAATTAAATCACTTTGATGCATGTAAAGAACTTAACATAGACCCTTAGTAAGGTCCCCAAGTGAGCTATTACATTACTATTGTGATCATATTATTATTGATGGTTTGAAATATGACTATTGCTATGATAGAAAAGTTCCCATAGCCATGATGATTTTTTTTTTAAGTTTATTTATTCTGAGAGAAAGTATGTGGGAGGGGTAGAGAGAGCGAGAGGGAGAGAGAGAATCCCAAGTAGGCTCCATGCTGTCAAGTGCATGGAGCCCGATGCGGGGCTCAAACCCATAAACCCATGAGCCAAAATCAAAAGTCAGCTGCCCTGCTGAAGGAGACACCTAGTCATCATGTTCTTAATAAGCAAACTTAGCCAATGACTTCTAGCACACACGTCACTAGTAGATATTCCTACAAGCCCGTCAATTTGTCTAACAGAAATACTTCAGTTATTAAGCAGGAAAAAAGTGGCTCAATCACGAAGCCAGAACTCATGTTAGGAAATCCAGGCCCATCAACCTCCCGTGCACGGCACACGCAGCAAGGACAAGAGCTGGACTGAGAGGTGGGTGTGGTGGGGAGAATGTGAGGCTCGGGTCCCCGAGACCTGGGCTCCAGTGAAATCCCACTCGCACAGCGTGTGACTCTGTGGCAACAGGTCACGAACGCACGTGCGTCCGCATTACACACATCTGTAAGATAAGGGGTCGCTCCGCTGCTCTCCCGGGTTTATGAGCCTCTAGTGGCAGGAAGAAAAGGACACAAAACTGCAGTCAGATGTCCCGAGTCAGCCTCTGAGATCTGGGATGATGCACTCATCATTCAGGGGGCCTTGGCCAGTTGTCCCTCTACGTGCCAATGACCAGTGGTTTTTCCTCTGACACAACCCCTCTTCCTAGAACATTCCAAATGCCTCCAGGCTGAGCCTGCTATTTGAAACAGTCACCAGCAAAACAGGAGACTGGCCAGAGCAGTGATGAAGGTAAAGACCTTTTTAAAAAATGTTTATATATTTTGACAGAGAGAGAGCGAGTCCACAAATGGGGGAGGAGAAGAGAAAGAGGGCGAGAGAGAGAATCCCAAGCAGGTTCCAAGCTGTCCATGCAGAGCCTGACATGGGTCCGATCTTATGAACCATGAGATGGTGACCTGAGCCGAGGTCAACATTCAGATGCTTAACTGACTGAGCCCTCCGGGTGCCCCAAAGGTAAAGGCAGTTTCGGGGAAGAGGCTAGAAGTAGGTTAGGACGCAGTAGGGCTTTCGATACTTATGCATAATCAGAGCATCAGCTTCGCTACCAAAGGTGCTGGGAATCGTGGCAAGAATTAATATTCATGCAGGGAGTGAATTTCCACAATATTAAATTATTCTTAACTTTGAGATAAAACACAGTTGTCTCTGCATTTCTCAGTGCTCATTTATACCTCTTCTATAAGAAGAAAGCTCTTTCTAGGAAAGAAGAATTCAAGGATCAAAAATTCAGAATTTAAATCCCACCACCTGACTGGGATGCATGTACCCACCCCAGTTGGCCTCCGTCGCTATGAACTGCGCGCTCTGACCCCAAACTGCGCTGTGAAAACAGGGACTCCCAGGCATCAGGGTAAATATACGCTTTAAAGATACGATTTTTTCTTTGCTTCCTACTCAATTTTTAGAGTACACTTCAAAAAAAAAAAAAAAGGAATAGCACGCATTGGAGTTTTGCAGTTACAAAGAATAATCCCTTTAATGGGGGAATAATTTGAAGAGACAGCGGTTTTCCCACTGCAATATACAATTTAGGTGTGGAGACTTCCCGGCACTAATCGGCGCTTTTCAAAGTGTTTTCAAAGGATTTCAAAAGGACCGACAGAATGACAATTGCTAGTTGAAGTATTTTGGCTTATTTAAGCGCAGATATGTAAGGCATCGAGTCAAAACGGAAAAAAAGGCAGCTATTCCTTAACACAAAGATGATTCATAGATTTAAAAAAAAACCCTAATGTGAATTATCACATTAATATTCAACTCATTTTCTTTCCAGGCTATTTGGATTAGGTTTTAAAACTGAGGAGGCCAGAAGAGACTTAGAATCATGTCTGCTTATTGCCTCAAAAGACACCACGTAGGTCTGGGAGGGGGATAAAGTATGATAATTTCTTTTCAGTTTGCCGGTAAGGTTTCCCTGTCGAATAATTAGCTGGTGGGGGGCGGGGAGGGATGCTGATACCCAGGAGTTCACACACCATTATTTCTGTTTAGCACCTCTGTGCCTTTTTTGCACCTTTTCCTTATGATTCCCCTAAAGCAGTGCTTAAGATCAGAGACACGTCTTGACTTCTCTTCTATCTGCAAGCTAAACTCGGAAAGGCCCAGAGCAATAGGCAGGTGACATCAGACATGAGCCAAGCAGGGGGTGGTGACACGGAGGGTCCGCGCTTCCCCCATCCAGCTGATAAATGCCAAAGGCAACAGAGCCAAGAGGGACCCAAACTAGTGATTCTTCAAAAGGATCTGGGTATTTTACTGAAACTGCTTGATTTTTATTATTTTTAAAAAATTTTCAAGTTTATTTTGAGAGAGAGAGAGATTGTGAGTGGGGTAGGGGCGGGTTGGGGGCGGGGAGAGAAACCCAAGCAGGCTCTGCACTATCAGCACAGAGCCTGATTCAGGGCTTGATCTCACAAACCATGAGACTTTGACCTGAGCCGAAACCAAGAGTTGGATGCTAAACCGAAGGAGCCACCACGGTGCCCCCAAACGGCTTTATTTTTAAATATTAGCTTACTTTAAAAACATTCATGGGTCACCAAAATGCCTTCACTAGCTCGCGTCCTGTTGGCAGGACATCTGCTTGATTGTGGCCAAGGCTGCGGGGCTACAGGCGGGCGAGGTGGGTGGCATTATCCAGGAGCAACTTCCCGAGGTCCAGCGCAGTGCCTTTTCAGGGACTTTGTAAGCACCCAATTCCCTATATCAAATCCCTTTCTGTTTAACACAGAGTGGTTTCTTGCTGCAACTTGACCACTAAATATAACATATCAAAACGTAATGTGGAGACTGAATGCCAAAGATTTATCTGCAACAGGTGACTTCAAAAAATGAAAAGGAAAAATATCACAGGTGGCACTAATGTTTTTCCCATATGATATGTGGTAACCGGCATCTTCATAAGTAAAAGTACCAAGAATTATGCCAGAGCCCTGGAGCACACAAAGGTAGCGTCCAACGGTGGCCAGGAAGGAGGCGGTTCCAGACGCTGGGGGACCTCTACGAAGACCCAAGAACTGAACACTTCTGGCCAAGACACTGCATACTTACCCACAACTACTGCCACCAAAACAAATGAACCAAAAAACAAACCCATGAGCAAAAACCCCTTTTGTTTTTGTGCTGAAAATTCTAGTAAATAATAGCATATCCAGTTATGTGCCCTGATAATGAGAACGGTAGCAAACGTAAGGAACCACCATGGCCTCACGTGGAATTGTCTTTGACCTCGCAAGGAGCTTCCTGTGATTTTCCAGCCATTTTTTGAGCCTCTATTGATACGTGAGAGCAAAACAATGGTGCTTAGCTATACCGCAGAGGTAAGAACGCTGAGGCTTGACTAATTTACGTAACAAAGGAACGTTCAGGTACACAGTACAGTGAGGTCACTTTAAATTCTTCTAACCTAAGGAAGTGAACCAAATTTCTTTCACAGTTTAGATGAGTTGAATCATTTATAATGGAGCCTTATTTGCTGGTCCTTCTACCAGAACTATCTAAACTGGAGCCCGACTAAGAATGATGGCTCACCTTGGCATTCATTCCACTTTTCTAGACCCAGACTGGCCGCCTCCCCCACTAGCCCCCAACCAGTATCTAAAGAGAAAAGAATTTCTACGGAAGCTCTGATGACCAAACCTTCACTCGCCAAAAGACCAAGCTAGCATCTACAGATCTGCGTAGGTTAAAAACGTGTCTACCATACGGAGTCCTCACTCTGGCAGTGAGCCACACTGCAAGCCTGGAGGTGGAAAATGACCTGGGTCAGAAGGACTTTATCTGCACGAATACGATCTTGATTCTCAAGAGCTGGATTTCTGACAAGAGCTGCTTCAATATTTAACAGATAATTATCGAGAACATCTAGAGAGCAGTCCCTGTCCAGCGACTGAAGCTAGTTACAAAACTGCACGTACAGATGCGCCTGGGTGGCTCAACTGGTTAAGCAATCGACTTTGTCTCAGGTTGTGATCTTGGAGTTCGTGAGTTTGAGCCCCCCATCAGGCTCTGAGATGACAGCTCGGAGCCTGGAGCCTGCTTCAGAGTCTAGGTCTCCCTCTCTCTCTGCCCCTCCCCTTCTTGCATGCTCTCATTCTCTCTCTCTCTCTCAAAAAAAGTAAACATTAACAAAATTTAAAAAACCAAAATTGTACATACAGAAAGAGAAAAAAACCAAACAGCTAAGCCCACAGACAACAGTGTGATCTCTTTGTAAAGACATCATCTCCTATTACTAGAGTCAAGGTTTGACAATGTTTTGTTCAAAAAGCAAAAGTATCGAGAGGCGCCTGGGTAGCTCAGTCAGTTAAGGGTCTGACTCTTGATTTCAACTCAGGTCGTGCGATTCAGCCCCGTGTCAGGCTCCGTGCAGAGTGTGGAGCCTGCTAAAGATTCTCTTTCTCTTTCCCTCTGCCCCCCACCCCCACCCCCCTCTCTAAAAATAAATAAATAAATAGCAAAAGTATCTAATAAATAAAATTGACTCTATTTAGGAAATAACAGTACCCACTCCCCAACACTGAAATATTAAATCACTGGACGTTTGAGGGTCACTGTATTGGTTTCCTACTGCTGCTGTAAGAAATTATCATAAACTTATTGCTTAAAACAACACAACTTATTCTCGCACAGCTCTGGTCAGAAATCCTGAAATTCAAGGTGCTGCAAGAGCCGTCTTCCTCTGTGAAGGCTCTAAGGGGGGACTGTTTTCTGGCCTCTTCTGGTTTCTAGAGGCTTCCGGCCTCCCTGAGCTCACCGCCCCATCCTCCGTCTGTTGAAGCCAGCAGTGCAGCACCTGCTAATGTCTCTCTCTCCTCTCTGCTTCTGCAGTTCTCTTTCTCGAACTTGAATCTTCCTGTCTTCCTCTTACAAAGACCCCGTGCGTAACTGAATTTTATGGCTTGAGGACAGACTGGCATAGAGTTAAGGTTTTCAGGGAGGATACATTTAACACAAAGACTCTCAACCTCTTTGGGGATTTTGAATTTTGTGTGACTCAGGAATCCAAGAAAAAGCAGAAGCATAACGTTGCCTGCCACTGTAGTGTTAATAAAACAGTATTAAAAAAAAAAGACCCTGTGATTTCATTGCGACACCGTCAATAATTCAAGATACTCTTCCCACCTCGGGATCTTTAACTTAAACTCACTGGCAAAGTCCCTACATAAGGCAACATATAAGGCACAGGTTTCAGCATTAGGATGGGGACACTTTTGCGGGGGCATTATTCTGTCTACCACGGTCACTAAGGTCACTCAAACAAAAAGAGAATATTCACGTATCTTTGCATCCATCTGCAACATGAACCAAGAACACCTGTTAAAAAGTCCGTTCATAAGAAACGGTGACATGGTGACATGGTGAAAGAGCATCTTCTTGCAAGCACGCAATGTCTGCAGGACATAATGCTTAACTGTGAAGACAGACGAGGAGCGCTTCCCCCCAGATGTGCGTCCTGCCATAGTAAAACTCAAGCACGGTTTCCGTTTCTCTCTCTTACAGGGCAGGTGACAGTCACATCCTGGTTGTCAGGGACAGCATGTTCTCACGGAGAGACACTCGTGGGGCTGTGGCACCACCGCGGCTGATGGCTGATGCCATCGCGCCAAGTCTTACCTGTTTGAATAGAGCGTAGTCCTGTCGTGTGGACAGTGCTCGTTGGCGTACAAGGAGGAAGATGAAATAGTGGTTGCCAAGGAAGCCGCCTCGAACAGCGAAGGGGTGCTGGGCACCAGGTCCGGCCTGTGTCGGGATCCCAGGGCTGGGCGAGGAAAGCAGAACGGGACTCATGAATCTCAGTAGCAAACGCACTGTAGTCGAGTCAAAAGCATTCATTTCCCATGTCAGGCTGCAAATTAAATTATGAATTCACTTCGCTCTTCTGAACTACGGCAGGCTCATAAGAGAGCTCCTTGCAAGCAGGTTCAACAGAAAGGGAATCGCATTAATTTACGAAATGGCTTATGGAAATGACATTATGAATGTTCTTTGGAAAACCTAATAAAGTGATTTACTGTTTCAAAAGAGGGCATAAAGAGCTCAGAGGAGCATAAGGAGATAATTCGACAGAGATTAACAGGATGATTGGCAAATGAAGAAACACACAGGCCTCTGGTTTCCCTCCCAGAGACATGCACGTATCTACCCTCCTCAGTTGAGCTCTAATCTCAGACTTTGTAACGGCCAGGAAGCAAATGCTTCCCAGACCAACAGCCAGCTATCTCTTAACCCCAACTGTGCCCTACGCATCTCTGAACATCATCCACGGCTCTTGCTGGCATTGTGTTTTGAGAGCCAAGGCTGCCTTTTTTTTAAAATGAGAAAACTCCAATTTCATTTTGAAAATGCTGGTGCCTGCAAAAATACTAAGGAAAGCAGAATATTCGAGGTTGAACACTGACCCACGCCCACTCTCTCTGTGTCTGTGTGGATTCTTTCTTTCTTTCTTTCTTTTTTTAACTGAGAGATCATTTTTAATCATCCTAACCTAAACGTGGGACAAATTTGTATCCCTTACTGCTCAGTCTGTTAGAGACAGTGTTTTAATGACGGGTCAGTCACACAGAACAGAGCTGCTTTATTATTTTTTTAATTCTTTTTTTTTTTTTTTAACATTTATTTATTTTTTGAGAGACAGAGAGAGACAGATCATGAGCAGGGGAGGGGCAGAGAGAGAGGGAGACACAGAATCTAAAGCAGGGTCCAGGCTCTGAGCTGCCAGCACAGAGCCCGATGCGGGGCTCGAACCCACGAACTGTGAGATTATGACCTGAGCTGAAGTTGGATGCTCAACCGACCCAGGTGTCCCCAGAGCTGCTTTAAAAACAGAACACTGTGTGGGATGCCTGGGTGGCTCAGTCGTTTAAGTATTGAACTTCAGCTCAGGTCATGATCTCACAGTCTGTGTGTTCGAGCCCCGCATCGGGCTCTGTGCTGACAGCTCAGAGCCCGGAGCCTGCTTCGGATTCTGTGTCTCCCTCTCCCCTTCTCTATCTGCCCCTCCCCCGCTTGCTCACGCTCTCACTCTCTCTCTCTCTCTCTCTCTCTCTCTCAAATAAACATTAAAGAAACCCCACAACACTGTGGACATAATAGTTGTGGACAAATCCTGTTCTTAAACTTTTATAACTAGGCTCACACTGGTGTTTTTTAACCTGGGGAGATATTTTATTATTACTTTTTTTTTTTTTTTTTGCGAGAGAGAGAGAGAGAGAGAGATAAAGAGAACAAGTGACAGAGAAGCAGGGGGGAGAGAGAATATCTTAAGTAGGCTCCATGCTTAGCGCAGAGCCTGACACGGGGCTCGATGTCACGGCCCTGGAGTCATGACCTGGGCTGAAATTGAGAGATGCTCAACCAAGTGAGCCACTCAGGCACCCCAATATTTTATTTTTAAAATTTTATGAAGATATAATTGACATATAACAGTGTATTAATTTTAGGAGTCCAACGTGATGACTTGATGTACATACATTTTGTGAGGTGTTCAGCACTGTCTAGTGAACGTTCATCATCATATTGTAGGGACAATACACCTTTTTTCCCTTGCAATGAGGATTTTTAGGATCCAGTCTCATAGCAACTTTTGAATATACATTAGACTGTTAACTGGAGTCAGCACGCTATACCAGAGATTCTTTCCAGTCATTCCCCCAAGCTAAACTAAGGCAGGTGATGATAAACACAACGTAACTTTAAGGCGTTTCTGCGTTTCTTTTATGAGCACAAGCTCGAAATTACGCATTTTCAGGACTTGCACGAATGGAACACGGTCCTAACAGGCGCTATCGCATGAGTGTGAGGTCTTGGATTTGGGGTTTGAAGGTGGGGGTAGATGAATTTGGATTTGGGGTTTGAAGGGAGGTAGATGAAAGAATCAAGCGAGGCACGGAGGGAAAGGGGGTAAGCACAGAAAGTCTGGACTCTGGACCAGGAGACCGACACACTTTAAAATGTGTAAGATGGGGCACCCGTGCCTCCCATTCAGGTCAAAATAAAGAATCACCATGATGAGTAACGGATGGTAGCAGACTGTATAAAAACCCAAGTACCCAAAGCATTCGATATGCAAAAATTAGGTCTTCAACGCAATACAACGACCGACTAGCGACGTTTAAGATACTTGATCCCACCTTCTCATTAAATATAGAGGAAAACACTGGAACTCTCAGTAACATTGAAAAGTGGGTCTGAAAAATAACCTCCCGTCAGATTTTAATGGACTGCTACTCAATATAAGGCACACGGGGCTAGACTGAAAAGGGCTCCTGAAGACCCCAGTTTGGGGCGTATCCAACTTGACTTCATCAACCAGAGGTTATGTGAATGATATAACACATAATGACATGATCTGTCCAGGGACTTGGGCCAGACCCTGGGTAGGCAACTCCTCATCTTTTAGGAGTAGCTCTTTAAAACAGAGAATGACCTCCTCAAACTCCTATATCCTTCAGTTTTTTAAAAAACGAACACAGTAGACAGAATTCCAGAAGGATCCCCAGCGATCTGTAGGCTTGAACCATCTCCCTTTGCATGGGGGTGCTATCAGTGAGTGTGATTTAGCTCTGTAATTACTGTATCTTACATGGCAAAAGGAATTACGCAGGTGTAATTAGCGTTACTATTCCCTGAACTTCAACTTAGTCACAGGATGTTACCAGGTGGGCCTGGCCTAATCACTTGAGCCCCCTTTTTTTTCTTATTTATTTTGAATGAAAGAGTGTGCAAGCAGGGGAGGGGTAGGGAGGCCCAGAGAGAATCCCAAGCAGGCTCTGTACTATCAGCAGAGACCCCAACGTGGGGCTCAATCTCACAAACCATGAGATCATGACCTGCGCTGAAATCAAGAGTCAGATGCTTAATTGACTGAATCACCTAGGCGCCCCCTCACTTGAACCTTTTAAATCTGTGTCTGGCGGTCAGGGTTTGGAAGCAAGAGAAGGATTCACTTGTAAGAAATTCTCTGTTGGAAGACCGAGGGGGCCGCCTGGCAAGGAGCGCGGATGGTCTGGAGGGGCTGAGCACGGCCCTCTGCTAACAGACGGGAAGGCACGGGGTCCTCTGCCTCACAACAAGGATGTGAGTCCTCCCAACATGATGACCGTGGAGGGTTTTCCCCCAACAACGCCAGATGATTTCGTTAGATCCCTGAGAAACTGCCCAGAGAACCCCCGAGAGCCTTGCCACACTTCTGACTTCCACAGCTGCGAGCTAATACCTGGGGTTCCACGAGGCGGCTGACTTCCTGGTAATTTGTTACATGGCCACAGAGAATGAATACGACCAGGATATGTGGCAATGGTGCAGAGGAGGCGATGAAAAACCAGAGGAAATTTGGTGCACGGTGAGAACGGAAGCCCCTAAGCATCATAAATCTTTGTACAGAGAACTGTCCGGAGAAACTCATTTAAATATGAAACAGTAGATGCATCTGAAAAAATTCACAATACGTGCCATACTTCCGTTTCCAGACTTTCTGGACGGTAAGTAGTGTATATATGATACCTTTTCTCCCTGCAGATTAACAAGGGGACTCACTGTATTAACTTCAGAAGTCATATGGTGCGTCCTATCTGAAAGATTATGGGGCGCCTGGGCGGCTCAGTCAGTTAAGCATCTGACTTCAGCTCAGGTCATGATCTCATGGTTCATGAGTTCGAGCCCCGCATCGGGCTCTGTGCTGACAGCTCGGAGCCTGGAGCCTGCTTCAGATTCTGCATCTCCCTCTCTCTCTGTCCCTCCCCTGCTCACACACACATGCTTCTCTCTCAAAAATAAACATTAAAAAAAATTTAAAAGAAGATGAACTAATAGTGTTTAAAAATCCATTAATCCCATTTCCCAGACTGTAGGCACTTTTCAGGTTTCCGTGTGCTCTAAGAAGCCCGGCAGTGTGGCAGGGACAGTGCGGGGCAGAGGGGCTTGGGGAGAGCGAGTCACACCTGCCAGACACAGCAGCCATCCAGCCAGAGAGAGGAGCAAGAGCACTTCAGTAACTCTGCTGTTGAAATCACTAAATCTGGGTCTCAGTTGGTTTTAGGAAGATGATAAAGAAGAAACCCAGCATGGCGCCACATGGGTAAGTGGGACAGGAGGGGGCAGGAATAATGCCCGTACTGACTCTGAGGGAAAGAAAGCCCCGAGAAGAGAGCGAATCTTTAAAAAAATTTTTTGATGTTTATTTTTGAGAGAAAGAGAGAGAGAGCAAGCGAGCAGGGGAGCGGTAGAGAGAGAAGGAGACCCAGAATCCAAAGAAGGCTCCAGGCTCTGAGCTGTCAGCACAGAGCCCGATGCGAGGCTCGAACCCATGAACCATGAGACCATGACCTGAGCCGATGTCAGATGCTTAACTAAGCCACCCAGGAGCCCCTAGGGAGCTAACCTAAGTAGAAGAAACTTTCAGGAAATTCTGCAATTCCCAAAAGAATATACTGATTAAAAAAAGTCTAAAATGTCACTTCCTCTTCTAGGATTAGAAAAGGAAAAAACCTAATGATCAACTCAAGAAGATAGAGAAAATTATGTGATAAAATTCAACACTCATTCCTGATAAAAGCTTAAAGCAAACCAGCAATAAAAAGATACTTCCTCAACCCGATTACAGGTGTCCAATACAGTAAACTTCTTTCTCAACAGTGAAACGGGAGAAGCCTTCCCTTTAAAATCAGGACAAGGCAAGGCTACCCACAATCACCGCTTCTAATCATCACTGTACCGGGAGTTCTAGCTGGCAAGTGAAAAAAAAAGGGAAAAAGAGCTGAGGTCTAACACAGTAGCAACAAACAGCCAGAAAACCAAACCTTCAAAAGATACCATTTGAAAAGACAGAAAATACAGGTCTACGTCTTTAGCTCTCTCCATCTGAGAATAAATCTAACGAAAGGTAGGTATATACGACAAGTAAGAGGAAAGTTCTAAAATCTTCATTAAATTCATTAAAGGCCTAAATAAACTGGTAATTCATTGTTACGGTGTATATATATGTATGTAAGTATGTGTGTACATATATGCAAATAATGTGTGTGTTATACACACACAGAACAAAGTCCAGTAGTAAAAACACAAAAATGTCCACATGTGTTACCTCCAGGTAATGGGGTAATGCGGGGGTCCTTATTTCTGAATATCTTGGTGTATTTACAACTTTTTTTTTTTACCATAAGCCATATATTGTATTGTTTATGTGTTTAAAAATTTTATAGTAACTGTGTCATATTATAAGTATCCTTTTGAAAATTAGTGAATAGAATTTAAGTAAACTCTATGCCCAATATGGAGCTTGAACTCATGACCTTGAACTTAAGAGTGGCAGGTTCTACCTACTGAGCCAGGCAGGTGCTCCTAGACCTTGTTTCTGAAAGCAGGTATGTTCTAAGATTCTTTTAAAAAATTTTTTTAATGTTTATTTACTTTTGAGAGAGAGAGAGAGAGAGAGAGAGAAAGGAGGGGTAAAGGGGGATGGCCAGGGAGAGAGAGAGACACAGAATCTGAAGCAGGCTCCAGGCGCTGAGCTGTCAGCCCAGAGCCTGATGTGGGGTTCGAACTCAAGAACCATGAGATCATGACCTGAGCTGAAGTCAGATGCTTAATGGACTGAACCACCCAGGCACCCCTCTAATGTTCTAATTGTTCTATTGTGAGTCCACATCACTCATATAAATAAAATCAGAGGTGCCCCCTCCACCCCAGCTTCTGTAAGGTGCAGGTCTTTACCTTCCTCATCCAGGCTGCTGAAGCTCTGCCCTTCCGTCAGCAGGTCCCGCTTCTCATCCTTCCAGTCCTGGCTGATTGAGGACACGATCTCTTGGGAGGTTGCCTTCAGGGCGGCGATGGAATTGCACCGTTTTTTAGAAGGCGAGGACTTCAAAGCTGGACAGGAAGGACAGAGGAGTGACAAAGAAAGATACTTACTGGAAAAGCGCATTAATATTTTTTTATTAGGATTTTACCTATTACCATATCAGTCATTATTTGAGCAGGATGCAGGAAACTTTGTTTTACATACACGAGGAAAGGGAGACATAACTGTGTGTGTCTGGGCAATCTTCTTTGTCCACAGGGACGTGACTCCAATTACAAGGGCCTCGAGTACATGCAAACTGGACCACATCTCCAGATTCTGAAGTTAAGTCTTACCCGAGCTGAAATTCAAATGTGCTGTGGCTCTAGGAGGATTTTCCTGCCTCCAAGCAATGTTTTCCTAGTGCCGGGAGGCGGCTGGGTGGGATGGTAAACGCAGATGGTAAGGCGAGGAGAATTCTCACGACCCTGGTTTTATTAACTGGGGACTGGGAATTTCTAAACATGCCAAGGTTTAATCTCAGACTCAGGAAGCCAAATTTAGTCAAGTTACTTCTGGTTGCTTTTTTCTTTTAAGTGACTTTCCACTGAGATTTCCTGCCTTCTGGGGCTTTTGTAGGTCACGGCTACGTCACACGTATGGTTCGCTCCTGACCTTTGCCCAAACAGCATTCTACGACTTCAGAAGTGTGTCGGGAACCTGAAGCAGGGCAAACGGCCTTCCCCGTCAGTCCTGCTCGCCGAAGGCTGTGCCTTTACTTCTGCTCCGTCGCTGGCAGCCCTTTTACTGCAGCCAGACTGCCCCATCTCTACTCATTCCTCGCTGCAATAACTCTTCTTGGCGTAACACCGTTATTCAAGAATTTCCTTGGAGGCGAGGGGAGGGAGCGAAGTTGCGGCTTGTTTATGCCTTCCCAGAACTGGTTTTTGGCAGCGTCTCTCTGCCTGTGGAGGTTTGCACACAGGGGTAACCGGACAGCTGATGGATTGGGATAATTGTGTCTGGCCTTGGGAAGCTCAGAGCTTGGACCGTTATGCTCATTGGGGCCTGGCCATCGGCAGCTTGCAAGAATGTAACTGGACAACGACTTTGGGACACAAATGGGGAAAGAATAGTTGGCGATCTCTCCATTTTTTGCAGAATTTAAAAAAAATACTAATTTTTGAGACAGAGAGAGACAGATCATGAGCACAGGAGGGGCAGAGAGAGAGGGAGACACAGAATCAGAAGCAGGCTCCAGGCTCTGAGCTGTCAGCACAGATCCTGACACGGGCCTCGAACTCACAAACTGTAAGATCATAACCTGAGCCAAAGTTGGACGCTCAACCGACTGAGCCACCCAGGTGCCCTGGTCTCTCCACTTCTGGAGAAGAGAAGGTTTACGTGTCCTGTGAGCAATCTTTATCATCATAATAATAAATTCATCATAATAAATAGCTTATGTAGGGGGCTCGAGGGTGTGGAGACCAACATCACAGTCCGTATCTCAAATGACCCGTGCGGTTGTCTGAGGGAGACAACAGTTGTCAGAGTCCTTTTATAGGTCCAGAAAATAAGAGCTGAAACGTTGTGACCTGCATAAGGTCACAGAACTAGAAAGCATGAAACCCAAGGTGTCTTTCTTTTCTCTGAAGGTGTCTTAACTGGTATTCATTTCCTCTTGAGCATTCTGTTTCCTGGTTGTCGTTAGGGAGGGAAGAGATAAAACCAGAGCTGGGTTTTCTTGGAGGGGAGGAAATTTTGAACGTTTAAAAACTGATCAAAGTGTTCGCTTAAGAGACTCTTAAATACTGAGAACAAACTGACAGTTGATGGGGGAGAGGGGAAAATGGGTGATGGGCCTGGAGGAGAGCACTTGTTGCGATGAGCACTGACTGGTATATGGAAACCAACTTGACAATAAACTATAAAAACAACAACAACAACAACAAAAACAACGAAACTGATCAAAATGGATTTTAATGGAAAATAAGTGGTCCAAACAAGTCACATTTACCTTCACTCCTCACACTATGAAGACAATGGCGGCATGTGCTACCGAGGCATGAAGGGAGTACCGGCCCTGGCTTCTGCTTTAAGGATCTGTCTACTGACTTTTATAAACCCTCACTCTTGTTTTCCAACATACTATTTTAAAATTTTTAAGTCGGAGGATCTCAACTGTGGTTCAAGGACTACTAGAGGCCCCTGAGACCCTCGTAGAAGGTCTGCAATGTTAAACCTATCTTCAGGGGCTCCTGGCTGGCTCAGTTGGTGGAGCATGTGATTTCTTGATCTTGGGATCATGAGTCTGAGCCCCACGTTGGGTGTAGAGATTACTTAAAAAAAAATAAATAGGGGCGCCTAGGTGGCTCAGTCGGTTGAGCATCCGGCTTTGGCACGGGTCATGATCTCATGGTTTGAGGGTTTGAGCCCTCTGTGGGGCTCTGTGCAAACAGCTCGGAGCCTGAAGCCTGCTTCGGATTCTGTGTCTCCTTCTCTCTCTGCCCCTCCCCCATTTGTGCTCTGTCTCTGCCTCTCAAAAATAAATGTAAAAAAAAAATTAAATTAAAAAATAACTGTAAAAAACCCATTTTCATAATAATATGAAGATGCAATTAGCCTTTCTCACTCTTATGAGTTTTCTAGATGCCACAGGACATCTCTCCACAGACTGAATTCAGAAGCTGATAGGAAATCCTAAATGTCTTCTCTTAAGCCAGAATTGGAGATTTGAAAAAATGTAAGATAATGCCACTTTTCTCATTCAGTTATTTGTTTTAGAAAATACTCCTTTTCACAATTATTACTATTATTATTTTTTTAATGTTTATTTATTTTTGAGAGAGAAAGCGCATGAACTGACAGCAGAGAGCCCAATGTGGGGCTCGAACTCATGAACTGTGAGATCACGCCCTGAGCCGAAGTCGGATGCTTAACCAACTAAGCCACCCAGGCGTCCCTTTGTGATTATTTCTTATGTGAAAAATTTTTACCTTTTTGTTGAAACTGACCTTTTTTACAGGCACTTTTAAAAACTGTTACTTTGTAAGAATTAATGAGTATTGAAAACTTTCCTTAATTTAAAATTCTAATATGCTAACTATTGATAGACCTAGGCCCACATATATAAATGCTTTTTTGGGGTCTTTAATCATTGTAAAGAGTGTAAAGTGGCCCTGAAGCCAAAAGGTTTGAGCGTTGTTTATTCTTAGGTGCATGCAGATCTGCTAAATGGAGAAACAGTGGGGATCAGAAGAAGGCAGGCGGCAGCAAGGAAGGAGACCAGGGGAAGCCATGCAGAGAGCTGTCTGTGCCTGCGGTCTGCAAGTCCAGGGAAGGCCAAGAGCGACTAAGAGAAATAGTTCTCTGTTCATTATCCACATCAGTACAATGAGGGGTAGAGAAGACCTACGAACAAGTCCCGGTCATGACCACATGGCACCTAAATGGGGAACCTTTGCTAAAGGAAGCATCTGAGACTCGTTCCTAGGATAAGAAATTGGATCTTGCAAAAATTAAAGGCCTCAGGGACTCCTTCTGATTGGATAACTGCAAAAGATAGTTTGGGTTGCTGGTCACTTTCTTTTGGGCCTCAGAGGAGGGGACTTGCTGGGAAGAGCATTGGGCGTTGTATGTAAGTGATGAATCATAGGAATCTACTCCTGAAGCCAAAAGCGCACTGTATGCACTGTATGTTAGCTAACTTGACAATAAACTATATTGAAAGAAAAAAAAAACCCCTCTGGATTGTTTTTTGGCTAAACAATGTCTGATGATAGGTGTCCTGTGTCCATTTCCAGCCCTGCACTTACCGCCTCTAAACCTTACTCCTTCTCAGCTCATCTATTTGTCACTCCTGGAACCTACTGCTTCCATTCCTACCCCTGGGCCTTTGCACATGCTACTGCTTTATTTTTTAAAAAAATTTTAAACATTTATTTATTTTTGAGAGACAGAGAGAGACAGTGTGATCAGGAGAGGGGCAAAGAGAGAGAGGGAGACACAGAATCGGAAGCAGGCTCCAGGCTCTGAGTTGTCAGCAGAGAGCCTGGCGTAGGGCTTGAACCCACAAACTGTGAGATCATGACGTGAGCTGAAGCTGGACGTTTTACCAACTGAACCACCCAGGTGCCCCTCATGATACTTCTTTACATGTCCTTCTTGCCTCTCTTCCTAATGAATGCTAGCTTATATTTTGGACTTATTTTAAATATTCTCTCTTTGGTGCTCTCTTGTAGAAGAATTGGTCTTATTTCTGTATACTTACAGTGGTATATGCAAAAGCTCTATTAACAATTGCTTTATTAGGTTATAAGTCTGTAACATGTTCTTTTTTTAAAGTTTGTTTTATTTTGGCAGGAGGGGTAGAGAGAGAGAGAGAGAGAAGGAGAGAGAGAATCCCAAGCAGGGTCTGCACAGAGCCCAATGTGGAGCTCCATCTCATGAGACTGTAAAATCATGACCTGAGCTGAAATCAAAAGTCATACACTTAACCTACTGGCCACCCAAGTGCCCCAAACTGTTATATATTCTAACCCCTCACCCAAACTTACTGATGGAAGAACTAATTAATTAAAAACAACCTTTCTATATACTTAATGCTTAATGTATGGTAGGTACATTAAAGGTACTCATGTTGGTTGAATGAACGCATTATTGTTTTAATAAGCTCAGAGCAGATGATTTTAACACACAAATGTAATATTATATTCCTCTCAGGAAGCTAAGTTTTAGTGCTTTAGATACATTACCTGTGTAGAGAATTTTAGTGAGATTTCAACATTTATGGTGACTAACAGTTCCAGAAAGAATTATACAATTTTGTAGACATTATTATCCTGGCAGTATGACTCAATTTTGGGGTGGGATGAAAGACTTAATAAGGTTAAAAAAACTGATTTGAAAGAAGAAACTTGAAGGCCAGGTATTGTTTTCTTGGGCGTAAAAGTGGGGAGGGCAAGTTTTCACCTACAAAAACAGTGTGCCTTCAGACCTTAAGAATACTCACAGTTGAGAAACAATCTTGAAGTTATATATATTTTTTCAGTTTTTAGAATTAAAAAATTGTAATTTTTATTATTATTCTAAAATTATTATTCTGAAGTATAATCGACGTGTAATGCTACATTAGTTTCAGGTGTGCACGTATTGTTTAGAAAATTCTATACGTTATTCAGTGCTCACCATGAGAATTTTTCGACCAGATTAAGACTCTAATGATTATGGAATCAGTAAATTAATGGTAAACCCAGAATTATTAAGTCATCAGAGCTTTGGGGAGATAAATTAGTCCAAAGCCTTCCAGTTAAAATCTTGCAAGGCTACACAACAGAAAGTCAGCAAGTAAGTGCTACAAGTAAAAAACAAATTCTAAGAATCTTACCTTGAATTTTCTTGAAAACTCTGGAATTCATAAACTTTAGGAATCTGTCCGCGTAAAAGCTCGGTCGATGAACTGAAACAGTATCCTGAAAATACAAATCGGTTACCACAGGTTTAGCTTGCAGTTCATTTTAAGCTAGAAGACCGATCTATGCAATTGCTTCTCTGTGAAGCCAACATCCTCAACCAGGGGGTGTGGATGTTGAGCGCCAGAGAAGAGCAGCGCCCTGTGCCCTGCGGTGCCCAGGAGTCAGGCTGCAGAAGGCGGCAGAGACGATCGGAGCAAAGACTGTAGGATATCTACAGTGTATACAATAATTCATATAGATACATAAAGCGTGCATATATGTCTTATTTGCTTTATGAAGCAAAACATGTCATACGCAGATTCTGATTCCATTGTGTGCCTTGTGGGCTATTAGACCCTTTTTTCCCCCACACACAGGCAACCGGTGCCACAAGTGTCATCTGAAATGAAAGATAATGCTTTCAGCCAGGGACAAAAATTGGGGATATAAATGGAAAAATGAGATCTAGGTGAAAAAACAAAAAAAAGAGAACACTGGTTTTATCTCCTAGTCATAAGGTGCAAAACACGGGGAGGATTCCTTGGGGACAAAGCTGACTGATGACCTCCGTTATGCCGAATTATCTACTAATTAGATAGAATTGAATTGAATTAAACTCTTAACTCAATTATCTCATGCTGGGCAGGAGTCTTCAGGACTGAAGGGACATTTTATTACAAATCCAGGAAGGGAGATGGATGAAGAAGCTGATTCTGTATGTTTATTCAGTGATCATTTATTTACTCTCCAAGATATACATTTCCAGAAATAAATTAATGTTCCATTTTGATTCTAAGTCTGTGGATTCTAATTTTAAAATGTTCTAAAAATTTAAGTTTAGATGGTGTAATGTGTCCACTCTAGGTTTGGAAGGAAAACCCCACACGGGGCCAGGGGTCTGGGGACCTGATTCTGGGGTTAGTTTTCACTTTAAGAAGCTGTGTGAGCTAGGATAAAGGCAGTGTCTGGGTGCCGCCATTTTTTTTTCATCTGTGAAATGGGGTATTAGATGAGGCATAAGATAACTCTAAACAGCATGTTATAAAGGACACAGCACCAACGAAACCTCTTTGGCCAAAGTTCTTTAAACTCTCCGTGATACTGGAGATCTCTGCAGATGTGGTGGGAATTTCCTACTAATTTGACATGCATTTCCCTAGTATTCTGGTAGCTTCTGTCTGAATTGGACACATTTTTGCAACAAGTACATAAAATACTGAGAAATATCTTATGGTGCAAGATGATTAAGACTCAGACCTTGCTTTCCAAAAAAAGGTGGGCTGTGGCTCTTTTTGGTATGAAGACACATTGTTCAAAAGGCACATTCGCAAACAAACAAAGATGAGTCTTATTTACTGTTTCCAACTCCCCAAATATATAATCAACACAGAGATTCTCTTAAAAAAAAAACCACTGAAAAAACGGAAGATATTTTTTAACAAGACAAAATAGGGGCCTCTTAGAAGCATCTGACCAGTTGAGAACGAGACCATTCAGATCAGAAATCTTAGTCTGGTAAAAGGGAATTACAGCGGTTTTAGAAAACAGAAAGGGAAGGTGTTTACTGTTTCCCTTCCCATGCCGCAGGCATTATGCAGTCTTGGGACACGTGGGCGGCTCGGGTGAACATCTGACTTTGGCTCAAGTCACAATCATGAGGTCTGTGACCTCGAGCCCCACATCTGGCGGGCTCGATCCTGTCAGCCTGTCGACCTGAGCCCACTTAGAATCCTCTGTCCCCGTTTGAGCCCCTCCCCCAACTGTGCTCTCCCTAAAATAAATATTTTGAAACAGGCATTATACAGTCTCTTTTTTTTGTCACCTGGCAGGGAAAAAAAATTAGTCCACCATCTTGGCCTTTAAAGAGAAGGAATCTCTGATTTGAATAATCAGCCTACAATGACTTCTTAGAAGCAAACTCGTGAACCTGTTGCTTCTAAGCTCATTCTGACAAAGCCCATTCCTCAGCCTGGGGACAAAATGCAGATCTTTCACGCTGAGAGGTTATTTCCAGTCTTCCACAGAACTGAGGAAGTCGGTGTTCTCTTCCAATAAAGGAAAAGAATAATATCTCTAATTTACCTTCTTTCAAAAGAAAGCATCTGGGAACATCTTTAAAAAATGTGTGAGCAAACCTTTGACCAATATATTCTCTGGTCAGGTTATTAACTGAGGGAGGCTGAGGCCAGCAAGTGGTTTGTCAGCAGCGAAAACTGGGGATGTAACATCTAGATGGGATGAGGGGGAGGGAGACGGCGATTCTGGGTCTAACAGATCCTCACACGGTTCAGTCTCAGTCATGCATACATCCATGACAACGTGGATGTAAGTTTTCACTTCTTACGTGTTTATTGTGTTAGGCATTGTGTTTAACATTAAAGTGTATTATTTTATTTAATCCTTGGAGCAGCTTGTGAGGCAGGTGGTAGGAGCTATTACTATGTCTCTGGTTCTGATGAGAAACCAGGCCGAGGCCAAATAACAAGCAATGTGCCTGGCTCACATGGTAAGGAAAGGGGTGAACGCAGGATTCACATCTAGGGCGGCGTCCCTCCAGAGTCAGGCTCTGACCACTCCACAGCTCGCTCTGGTGAGAACCGAGAATCGCATTTCTATCGTCCTCCTGCTGTTCCCAGGGCCTCTGCAAACAGTCTCCCTCCCCCTTTTCCCCGCATCCTCTCATAAGAGGGTCCCTGAGATGTCACGGAGAAATAAGACATCATTTTGGGGCACCTGGGTGGCTCAGTCGGTTGAGCGTCAGACTTTGGCTCAGGTCATGAACTCACGGCTCATGGGTTCAAGCCCCACATGGGGCTCTGTGCTGACAGCTCAGAGCCTGGAATCTGCTTCATATTCTGCGTTTCCCTCTCTCTCTGCCCCTCCCCCCACTCATACTCGGTCTTTGCATTTCAGAAATTAATGTTAAGAAAAAAAAAAGGAATGACATTGTTTTGTCTGATGTGACTTCCTACACATACCTTTAGAAAAACATACAGTTGAACAAGGAACACGCTGAGTCACTTACCCCGTCATAAACCAGAGCCTTCCACGAGTGTTCTAACTTCTTCATTAACCTAAATGTGAACAGACAGACACATAAAAATGAGAATGTAAAACCATTCCCACTGGGTGGATTTTAGAGCCTTCTGTTGATATTTTGAAATAAAGGTTTCCCCCCCAAATTACTTACCTATATGATTGCAGAATGTCAATAATGCCCATAAATAAAAGTAGTTTTTCTCCTTTATGGCTTTTAGCTGGAATGCCTCCCATTCTGTTCAAAGAGCAAAAATGAGAGTATTTTTGATATACTAGAAAGTGAAAATAATTTCTCATTAATAGAGTATAAATAAAAACAGACAACTTTAAGAACTCTGGACTTGCTCTCCTTTTATTTTTTTTTTTTTTTTTGCCCCGGGTGACATCTTCCTGGGAATCCAGAATGATGTACTTCCCACACAGGAGAGTGAGACCACAGCTGTCAACTCTGGACAGCTGGATGGGAAGAATCCAAACACACAATTCCTCCTATTTTAAAACCACAAGCAAGAATTCTCAAAGTATTCTGAAATACTCCTTTTTATTATTTTTTTTAATGTTTATTTTTGAGAGGGAGAGAGAGGTAGCATGAGCAGAGAAGGGGCAGAGAGGGAGACACAGAATTGAAGCAGGCTCCAGGCTGTCAGCATGGAGCCCGACATGGGGCTCAAACCCACGCACTGTGAGATCATGACCTGAAGTTCAGATGCTTAACTGACTGAGCCACCCAGGCACCCCGAAATACTACTTTTTAAAAATACAACACTTTTATATATTTTCTCTGAATTTTTAAATATAAAAAGGAACCCCTTCCAAGGATGCCAAAGAGCTCTATTAGCATTTGGTATACCCTTCCAGTGTAAATGTTGTGTGTAAAAATGTATTTATTAGCCCACAAAAGCACTGACGTTAGCTTTACAACTTGCAGTTTTCATTTGCAAAAGTATGTACATTTCTTCGTATTCAATGCTCACGTGTCTTTTAATGGCTCTATAGTAGTTCACGATACTGATATAGAATAATTGGTTTAATTGATTATTGGACACTTAGATAGATTCATAAGAAAGGATTTTTTAAAGGTTTAATATGTTTGGAGAGCCTTTATAAAAGTGAAACAGGCCTGTGAGTTAGTCATTGTTGGAGGCTCCCAGAAAGCAGTCCCTGATGGCCGAGGAAAACGATGCCTCATCGCGTCTCCTGCACAGCTGGCCAACACGCGTGACAGAGTCAACCATTTCAATCATTTTCTTTGGCTGCGACTGTTTCTGGTAGTCAATACGCACTTTCTATATGCAAACGAATCCTGCAGTTACCATCACATCTGGCTGAGGCAAGAGACCACACCTGCCAGGGGACAGGACCTCCGACAGCAGAATCTTTTTATGCGGGTGGGAAGCTCTGAAGTGTGAGCATAATTCCCGTCACACGTTTGCTTCAATACATGTTTATTCAAATTCAAAGTATATTCTCCCGTTGTGGTGCAAGTGTTGAATATGTAGTAAGTGGGGGTAAGAAACATTTTCAGCCATTGTTCAAAAATGGAGCCATTTGAAAAAAGAAATCACGTGGGGGCAAAGAATGATAATAATGTAGAAAACAGAAACCAAGGCTGGTGAACCCATTTTCGCGGCAGATAGGAATCTGTTCTCAAGCCACCGTGAAAGGGACATGATTGCGTGTAATTACCCACTGAGGTGGGCTGCCTCAACCAGGAGGGTGGGCGGGGAGGGGGCCCCACGTACGTGTCTGGGTTCTCAGTGATGATCCCGTCTCCAGATTTCCCTGGACCCTGGATGGACTCCATCGCGGTCGAATAGAGAACCTTCTGTGTCCCAGACCGTTTAGCATCAGGCACATTCTGTGAGTTCTCCTCTTCCTTCTCTTTGAAGGAATGGTCGAAGATGTGGATTCCCAGCAAAAGGCTGTAGTCCATGATTTTGAAGCTTTCCAGCACCTGAGTGAGAACAAGAACCAGGAGGCAGGTCAACGGAGATGGCTCGTGAGCCTCCTCTGCAGAGAATCAGAGAGCCCGAGACACACAGCGCCTGCGTCCCTCTCTGGGGACGGCTGACAGAGGAAACGTCAAAATAAAAACACGTGAGGTTCTTATTAGGTCTAGTTTAGTCAGGATTATCACAGTGGCTCCAAGATGGTATTTTTTATGCAAATTTAAAGAGAGCTCATCTTTTTGGAACCTTCTGTGAATGTTTAACTCGTAATATTTATTGAAAACATCCCACGTGCCAGGTGCGATGTAGGTCACCTTGGATTCAACCCTCACAACTCTGTGAGTTAGGTGCTATTCTTGTCTCTATCTTACAGATGAACAAATTAAGACAGAGAGAGAGAGGAAGTAATTTGCTCAACATCACACACTTTATGAGAGGTGCTGTTGGGACATGAACCCAGGCAGCCAACTCTGGCGGCCACCCCTTCAGCACGAGGAGCACAGAAGCGACCACTGATGGTCTCTATCAGTGCGCACCCTGCTCAGCATGAAGACTCAGCTGGAATGTGTTTCTGTTCGGAATCTGTTCTCCAAATCTTGACCTTGCTGGAGTTCGGTGGTCTCCTTTGGAAAGCTTGTCTTTCAAAGTTGCTATTAGGTTCCCTACACAAGCGTTTTTAAACTTTTTTTAAAATGTTTATTTCTGAGAGAGAGAGAGAGAGAGAGAGAGAGAGAGAGAGAGAGAGAGAGAGATCGAGCGAGAGCGCGAGCGAGAGCGCGAGCATGAGTGGGGGAGGGGCAGAGAGAGAGAATCCGAAGCAGGCTCCATGCTCTGAGCTGTTAGCACAGAGCCCAATGTGGGGCTCAAATCCATGAACTGTGATGTCATGATCCAAGCCAAAGTCAGAAGCTGAACCGACTGAGCCACCCAGGCGCTCCTCCCTGTACCAGTGTTTTTAAAAATTATGATCTTAAATGCACCTGGTGGCTCAGTAGGTTAAGCATCAGACTCTTGATCTGAGCTCTGGTCATGATCTCATGGTTTGCGGGACTGAGCCCCACACCAGGCTCCGTGCTGACAGCTCAGAAGCTGCTTGGGATTCCCCCTCTCCCCCTCTCTCAAAATAAATAAATAAGCATTTAAAAAAATTAATAAAAAATAAAAGTAGAGGGTGCTGCCAGACAAAGGACGCAGAGATGCTCTGACAGGAAAAGGGCGGGACGTAAGGTCAAGAGAAGAAGCAGTTGACATGGCTCCCCAGTGTAGGCGGGGCTTTGACGCTCAGGACGCTCCCTCAGTGGAGGAAAAGTATCCAGGAGTGCGTGAAAATGGGGTTTTCTTCTATGATAAAGTTCTTCTCCTCGTGGTTTGTACAGGATTCTCCTCGATCACAGATTTCTAAATGCCTGGCATTTCTCACACAAAGCTCCTCGGGAAATCAAAAAAAGCCCAGAAATTATGATAAGCCTGCAGGGTGGAACAGTTGTCTAGGAACCGACACGATCATCTGTCGCTGTGCCCTAGTTAGGAAACACCTCTGGGGATCAGAGTCTGTAGGGATTGTTTAACCAGAGACGGAACACACAGCATTTCTTCTGCTTTTCATTCCCCCTCAGCCCAGGGGCTTTTTGATCAGACATTTATGACACAGGAAACAGGGGTCGGGCCGGAGGATTTAAATAACCTGTGGGTGCCACTCTATGGATACCAAGTGGCGTGGGATTTGTGAACTATGACACAGGGGACCTTCCAGAAATATGGCCATCCCTGGCTCTCATACATGTTTGCCATCAACGAGGAAGAATGAAAGGGGGCGGCCATGAGCATCAATTATTCACCTTCCGGTTTACTAAGTCAATTACTTCAAGAAAGGAGGCAGGCAAGAGCTGAGAGGAGAACTTTATTACTTAAGAGGTTTAGGCCGTGGAACTTTCTAACCCGAGAGATCAGAGAGTGGCCTGGTGGCAATGTGGACCGAGCTTCCCGAACCTGGAGCCAAGACTGGAGGAGGAGGGAAGGGCGGCAGGAAGAGGTCCGAACCACTGACCCAGGTCGGTGCCAGACCCTTTGGTCGGTTCCCCATGGAGGTTTATCGGTGCCGCGTCCACAAAGTGGCATGGAGCCGTGTGTGAAAACAAGACAGTTTTGCACCATGGCTGCCAAGGCCCCGGGCTCTTGAAGAGAAACCCTAACAGACACTGAATGCTTTCTTCTGACGGACACCACAGTGTAGAAGGTCCTTGGCCTCTGGAGTTGTCACCCATGCTGAAAGGGTGGCCTTCAGGGCTCACTCGGACAGCATCCCAAACCCCACATGGGGATCAGGGCCTGCAGACACCGGTCTTCCCACTCACAGGGGTCAGAGCTCCTGCGTCCCGGGTAAGGACATAAACATGAAGAGCACGGACGCTATGACCCCGGTGGCTTACATCGCCTTGCTGTGCCTGTGTGCTTCTCTAGAAAATGGTGGCATTAGTATTATACGCTGTATGGGGTGCTTTGTACAAATCCAACGTGGAAATGGAGATGAGGTGCCTAGAAAAATTCCTGGTCCCAAGAAAATGCTGAATTAATTGCTAGCGATCATCACCCTGATTACACGGCATAGTGACTCACTGCTCACGCTAGGGTGAGAGCCGACAGATGTCATCTTGAGGTAAACACCCTTAACCTCACACTTTTGAAAATAAAAATGCACAGGGAGCCAACAAAAATACAACTGTGTGTTCCGCGTGCCCACCAGGGCCCTTCTGGACCCCCGTTAAACGTTCTGGGTTGAATGTTCAAGAGGAAAAGGGCAGCGGAGAGAACAGTTCTGGTCGAGAGGCTGTAAAGCGGTGGCCTTCCATTCCGTTTGGGGGAACAGCCCTGTTGTCGGGGGGCGGGGGGGGCAAAAATCACAGCCTCATGCCCCGCACAGCCCAAACCTCCCACCCGGACCGGTCAACTGGATTCAAACGCCAGCTCTGATCGGACTGTGTGAAAACACAGTGAATGTTCCCACCAGGCACCTGGACAGGAAAACTGAGAGGCAGGAAGATGGAAACACGGTCTTGACACCATCAGATCTCTTTCTTTTAGTGCTGCCTGTTCAAAAGCTTTCTTTAGGAAATACTTTTTCCGGGCGCCTGGGTGGCTCAGTCGGTTGAGCCTCCGACTTCAGCTCAGGTCAGATCTCACATTCGTGGGTTCGAGCCCCGCGTCAGGCTCTGAGCTGACAGCTAGCTCAGAGCCTGGAGCCTGCTTCCGGTTCTGTGTCTCCCTCTCTCTCTGCCCCTCCCCCTCTCATGCTCTGTCTCTCTCTGTATCAAAAATAAATACAACATTAAAAAAATAAAAAAAAGGAAATATTTTTTCTTATATCTTCAGTGCAAGATTCAACTTGAACAGTTTGGTTTGTACATCCAGTCCCTTCTCTTGCCTCAGCACAGGCCCGAGAGAACAGGTGCATGTTCTAAGTGATGCACCGTCAGGCCGGGGTCCAATCTGAACTCCTGATGTGTTAAGTGGCTAAATATCTGTCCCGGTTTATTTAAAAAAAAAAAAAAAGCTTTAAGAGAAGTAACTAAGAAAAAGCTACACGTAAGATTTTAAAAGTGAATCATTTTTCTTTTTGACTCATTTTCAACAATCTAGACTTGATTGTTGGGGTCCCTAAAGGACACCCAACTGTCCAGAAGCAGCCGGCCTCCCCCTTTCAGAAAGAAAGGCTTAAAAAAGATAAATTCTATTCCCTTTATGGGCAAAGTTGGCCATGATAGTTAGATTATAGGTTAAAGCCACCATTTATATAAAAAAAACGTTAAGGAAGGAAGATAACTACGTAGGCATATATTTTAAGTCAAATTCAAAAACGTCCGTAATGAAAAATTCTGGGAATGGATTTTAGTCACATGCATTGCAGACATGAATCAGTCAGAACAAAGTCGTAGTTATGTGTCCCCTCCTGCTTCCTTAATCAAAGGGATTAAACACCTCTGCCAAAATCCCGGCGTGAGTGGGCTTTGAGAGTGTGCAGCCTTCTGCGAAAGGACAGACAGGCATCCGTGAAGTCTGTCGCTGAGGTGCGCACTTACATGTTTTTCTCTTCCCAGAATGTCTGCCCGACCTGGTGGTCACGAGGGCACCCTGTCCCCATGCGGTCACTATGCAAAACTCAGGGTGCAATGCAAACACAGGTGCTTTTCGATCTAGCTGTGGCAAGACTTGATTTCCCTGCCTGTAAAAGGAAGGCAGGACTGATTCACAGGCGCATGCATAATCGGAACCAAGATGGAAGGCTGTTAACCCTTTCATTGCCAGAGCCAGATCTGTTTCCCGCTTCTCTCTCTAGGACTGTTTGAAGACAATAACAACACTGGAAGACAGGAAAAGGGTAAATGTCGAGGCGCCATCCCAGGGACATGAGCAAAACTATCTGTTCATGAAAAAAGCACCTTCTTCAGGTTCTCACGGCTGGTGACAGGTCGGGACTGCTCTTAAATCACAGATGGTTTCCGGACACCTGGTGACACGGCGTGGGAAATGTCCTTATACAGAACGACAGGCCCTGCTGTCCCCCCTTCATGGCCAAAGGTCACAGGGAGTGCCTGTCCTCCTCCTCCTATTGCACCTGCCGCGCCACACTCCTCAGCCCGCTGCGCACTGTTTTCTGTCCCGGTGCTGTGAGGAGCCGGAGCAGCTACACGGTGGTCAGGACTCTGTGCTCTGGGGCCAGGCGGGGCCAGGCGGGGCCAGGCGGGCTGGATGACCCAAGGCTTCCCCACTCGTCTGTCCCCGGGGCAAAGTACAGAACTGTTCTGGGCCTTGTTTCCTCATCTGCAAGAGAGAGATCATGGGAACTCCAACCTTACGGAGTTACTGGGAAGCCTGAGTTAATCCACATCGAGTCATGGGACGGTAATGGGCAAAGCAAGCACCCAGTAAACGTCAGCTAGTTAATCCTCTGCCTGTAGACTCATCCCCGCTGGCCACGCCCCCAGAACCTCCCAGAGCCCTCAGCTCTTCTTCTCTGCCTTCCCAGCTGCCCTTCCCCGCGATCACCATCCTGATCCCACGCCATGATTCCCTTGGGGTCATCCAAAGGATGGTGATCCAAAGATGTTCACTGAGATGCTCCCAACATTCCTCTCTACTTCTCAGCAGGGACGTTCACGGACTCTAGACCGATGAGAACTGAGCGCCTAGTCTTGTCCTAGGCACCATGAAGTTGCTAGGACTTCAGAGGGACATACAGTAGACAATAATACCATCCTCAAAATTACATAAACCCCAATTACAGGTTGGCATAAGGTCTAGGAGAAACAAGTCAGGGAGCTGTAGAAATACCCCACGGAAAGGGTGCCTAATTTTGACTAAAGGGTGTTTCGATAGCTTGGAAAAGAGATGATACTTAGGCTACACAGCAATTTAGTACTATGTGTCCTCGTTTGTGATCCGAACAGCCAAAGCAATCTTGAAGAAGAAGAATGAAGCTGGAGGTATCACACTTCCAGATTTTAAGATACATTACAAAGGTGTGATAATCAAAGCACAATGATACTGGCACAAAAACAGATCAACAGAACAAAATGGAGCCCAAAAGTAAACCCACACTAAGGTGGTCAATTAGTGGATGACAAAAGGAACAAGAATTTACAATGGGGGGAAGACACTCTCTTTAACAAACGGTGCCAGAAAAACTGGACAGCTACACGCAAAATAATGAGACTGGACCTCTTTCTCACACCATTTGTAACAATAAACTCAAAGTGGATGAAAGACCTAAATGTGAGACTGGAAACCATAAAAATCCTAAGGGGAACACAGATAGTAATTTCTCTGACCTCAGCCATAGCAACGTTTTCCCAGGTATGTTTCCTAAGGCAAGGAAACAAAAGCAAGGTTCAAATAGTGGAACTATATCAAAATAATAAACTCTTGCAAAGCAAAGGAAATCATCAACAAAACAAAAAGGCAACCTACTGAATAGGAGGAGATGTCTGAAAATGACATGTCCGATCAGGAGTTAATGTCCGAAAGATATGAACTTACACAACTTAAGATGAGAAAACAAAACTTCAACTGAAAAATGGCCAGAGGACCTGAACAGACCATGTTTCCAAAGAAGTCATACAGATGGTCAACAGACACAGAAAATGATGCTCAACATCACTAATCATCAGGGAAATAACAGACAAAACCATGATGATATACTGTCTTACACCTATCAGAATGGCTGCAATGAAAAAGACAAGGCTGGCACCTGGGTGGCTCCGTAGGTTAAGCGTCTGACTCCTGGTTTTGGCTTGGGTCACGATCTCATGGCTCGTGGGTTCAAGCCCCATGTCTGGCTCTGTGCTTATGGTGCTGAGCTTGCTTGGGATTCTTTCCTTCTCCTTCTCTCTCTCTCTCTGTCTTCCCTGTTCACTCTCTCAAAATAAAGAAATAAATTAAAAAAATTAAAGGTAAGAAATAACATGGGTTGGTGAAGATGTGGAGAAAAGGGAACTCGGGCACACTGTTGGTGGAAATGTAAATCGATGGAGTCACAGTGGAAAAAAGTACGGAAGTTCCTCAAAAAATTAAAAATAGACATCTGGGTGTCTCAGTCCATTAAATGTCTGACTTTGGCTCAGGTCATGATATCAGGGTTCATGAGTTTGAGCCCCATGTACAGCTCTCTGCTCTCAGCACAGAGCCCGCTTCAGATCCTCTGTCTTCCTCTCTCTCTCTGCCCCTCCCCTGCTCTCGCTCTCTTTCAAAAATAAATATTAAAAAAAAATTAAAAATAGAAATATCCCATTATTCAATAGTTCCACTACTGAGTATTCACCAAAAGAAAAGGAAAACACTAATTCAAAAAAGCATCTGCACCCCTATGCTTATTTAGTGCAGTGTTATTTACAACAGTCAAGGTACGGAAGCAACCTACGTGCCCACTGAAAGATGAATGATTAAGATCATACATGTACACACATGGTGAAATATTATGCAGCCATAGAAAGGTGGAGATAATGCCATTTGTGACAACAAGATGGACCTAATAGGTATTACGCAAAGTGAAATAATTCAGAGGAAGATGGATACCATAGGATTTCTTTCATATGTGAACTTAAAAGAACAAAAGAATAAACAAAAGAGAACTCAGGATTGCCAGAGAGAAGGGGCAGGGGGAGGGGCAAAATGGGGGAGGGGCGAGCAGACCCAGGCTTCCAGCTATGGAATAAACATGACACAAGAACAGAAGGGACAGCACAGGAAACAGAGTCGATGGTACTGTGACAGCGTTGGATAGTGACAGCAGCTACGCTCACGAGTGTCGCATAATGTTTAAACCTGTCCAGTCGCTACGTTGTACAGCTGAAATGAACATACATTGTGTGTCAGCTACAATCAAATAAAAATTTTTTCTTTAGAGATGATACTTGAACGTGGATAGCAGAAGGGGAGTTTGAGGGAGAAGAGGAAAAAATCTGGTAGGTGACAGAGTCCATCTATCACCTCTCTACAGACAATTCCTAAAGTCTATTCTTTAGGCCACACTCACTCTTAAGCTTCAACCCTGCATATCCGCAATGGGCTAGCTCTTCTTCTTCTTCTTCTTTTTTTTTTTTTAACATTTATTTATTGTTGAGAGACAGAGCAAAAGCAGGGGAGGGGCAGAGAGAGAGAGAGAGGGAGAGGGAGACACAGAATCTGAAGCAGGCTCCAGGCTCTGAGCTATCAGCACAGAGTCCAAGGTGGGGCTCAAACTCACAAACCGTGAGATTATGACCTGAGCCAAAGTCAGAAGCTTAGCCGATTAAGCCACCCAGGTGAATGGGCTTCTGAACATTCTGAAACTTGTATGCAACTGCCTTGCATAGAACTGTAAATACTTATTTTTCCTCCAAAGCAGTTCTCTCCCCTACCTCTCTTGTTCAAAATCATCCTGAGGCAGGTTTCAGACTCCCTGACTTCTCTTTTCATTAAGCCTCCCAGGCTTGCCGCTACTATAATTGGAACATTCCTTCATGCTAATGCTTTGATTTCAACTTCTCTTCCTTCCACCTTCCCATCTATTCTGACCACATCAAAAGCCTTCAGTCTCCCACCATCGCTCAGGTGACACTGAGGGTCCTTATGACTGTGGTCCCAGCCACCATCTGGTTGCTACTTATCATCTGTATAGAGGTATCTTCCAGGCTGGTCAATCTGAAATCCCTTCGTTACCCATGAAGGTGCCCTAAAGATGTAATCCCTGGTAGTGTCGCTCATGTTGTTTCTCCTGGAAGGTCCTTACTATCTTTTCAAATCTTCCTGATTCTTTAAAGCCTCTATCGACTCGTTTCCTCCTGAAAATTATACTCATGATCTCCATAAAACATTGAGAACACATCTCCCCTCTGAAAAATGAAACACATTATCAGTGTCCCTCTGTGGAATCACACTTGGTTGTACCTGTATTTTTCCTATCATACATAACAGGTTGTTCCGCCCACCAAAGGCTTGTTTTTGTTTGTGTGCCCTGATGTGCATCCCGATCATAGCAGAAATGTGTATTTTTTTATATTGCTATCCATGTGAGCAAACAAAAGAAAACCGAAATATTCAGCAAGAATCTATAGTACTATATACTACATCTTAGATCTCAAACATAAGAGTTTGATATTGTATTTCAAGATTATAATGCTTGTGAAAAATCTTCAGTACTGAAAGTATGAATTGTGATTTTGTGCTCTATGTTGTCAGAAGAATAACGATAACAGGGTTTTCAAACCTACCCACACCAGAGGCATTTATACACACTGTGTCAAGGGCAAAAGCCAGGCTGTTCTTTTCAGAGACTTTTAACGTACTGATCAGTAGGAACACAACTAAAGGGTAGATACCAGGCAAGATTATTTTGCAACAAACCAGGCATAGCTTGGAGTCCAGTGGGAGGATCATTTTTTAGGACATCTTTGCAAAGAGAGGGTGTCACAGGGAGGGTCAACTTGAAGGACTTAAACCATCCAAGCAAGGTTGGTGTTGACTCTAAGACGGAGGTCTGTTCTAAAACACATCTCAGGGCCTGCTTAGCTTTTCTGTCCTATTTCTCTACTTTTCCAATCTGTCTGTACAGATAAGAAGGTAAGCTGGTAGAAGACTGAGAAAGGACAATTATTGGATGAGCTCAATAGACCTTTTGAAAAACAGCCACATTTATAAATTGGCACTTAGCACCACACCTATTAAGAGTGGCAGGGGCATCTGGGTGGCTCAACTGGTTAAGCATCTGGCTCTTGATTTTGGCTCACGTCATGATCTCATGGTACGTGAGATCGAGCCCTGCATTGGGTTCTGTGCTGACAGCCAGCCTGCTTGGGATCCTCTCTTTTTCTCTCTCTCTGCCCTCCCTGGCACGTGTGCACACATGCCCACATGTGTTCTCTTTCTCTCTCAAAATAAACAAACATAAAAAAAACAGTGGCAACAACAATGCAACTCAAGTAGTGTGTAAGGGATACCTTATGGAAGATGGAGAAGCTCAGGATTCTAGGAGGAAAAGAAATGCATAATCAGATCTTAGGCAAGCAAGGTTTCTAATTATTTCCCATGTCACAGGGATTCTTATGGAAATTAGTCCATTCAATTAATATTTTATTGAGCACCTACTATCTGGTAGCTGCTCTCGTTAAGAAATTTTTTGAGCATTCTGGCTACTGTACAAAAGAATGAGAACATCACCATTTGCCGACCCCTAAGGAATGAAGCGGTTTAGTCAGTGGCCATCAACAGCTGCTAACATTGAAAGAAAGGCATTCTGACATTATGTGTCTCCTGATGGAGGAACAAACTCCAATCAAGTCAAAGCTAAATTTGACCAAACCTGTGGATCCAACAACCAATCTACAGGAAAAAGAGGGGACAGATGCACATGTTAAAAGAAATTATGAGGATGTAATCAGCAAAATCTGGACTACAGGATAAACAAACTAAACCAATTTCTTCAACAAATATCTTTACAATGAATAAACAAGTGAAGGGGGGAGGGGGGCTGGTACTTAACAAGTAGACCATATTTAAATGCTAATCCAAACTAACCAAACTGTTTCTGAAACAATCAGAGATTTCAGGGGCACCTGGGTGGCTCAGCTGGTTAAGTGTGCAACTCTTGACCTTAGCTCAGGTCTCTGTCTCAGGGTCATGAGTTCAAGCCCCATGTTGGGCTCCATGCTGGGTACAGAGCCTACTTTAAAAAAAAAAAAAAAAGAAAGAAACTGGAACACTGACCAGTAAGAATAAATTTTGTAAAGGTATGACAATGGAATTACAGTTCTTTTCTTAAATAGGAGTCTTTGGTTTTCAGGGATTCTTAATGTTTGAGTCAAATAATGGGATACCCAAAATGCACTTCAAATTCTGTGTGGACAGGGGACAGTGACATGAAACAAGACTGGCCAGGGGTTAAATATTCTGAAGCTGGGTACAGGGCACATGGTGGTTCTTTATGCTGTTTTGTCCCCTTTCGTATATATTTGAATGTTTCAAAAATAATGTTTAATTTACTGAGGTGCTTAGGTGAAATGCATTTTATATTTTATATATTTTTGTAAGACAGAGAGAGCAAGAGAGAGCGAGCGGGCACAAGTGGGGGAGGGGCAGAGAAAGAGGGAGACAGAATCCAGATGTGGGACTCAGACCCACACGCACCATGAGATCATGACCTGAGCCAACATTGGTGCTTAACAAACTGAGCTCCCCAGGCCGCCCTAGATGAAATGCATTTATACTCCATTTGGACTTAGCTTACTACTATCTCTGCTGGTGGCAGGCACAGGGGGCACAAAGATGAAAATTAATGATCTGGGATTTTAACTCAAGTGGTTAAAGTATGAAACTGGCTCTGTTCGATTCTCACCTCACCTGATCGCTCACTGACAGATCATCTAAGGACTAACCAAGTCAGCAAGAAGGGGAGCTGACGGGAAGATGTATCAAAAGCCCTGAGTAATTTTCCCACCTGGCCTACAGTCTTGTGCTTGAATAAAGAATACATGATTGGCAAAAACGTTTGTGTGAATTTCAACAACATAAGACCATTCAAAATATTCTGCGGCTTTCACACAAGTAGATGGTCCCGGACGCACTGGTTGAGGGACAAATGAATCCAAGGGTCTGTGATTCCATGCAAGGTGAGTCCCTTGGAGTATGGCTCCTGAATTACTCGTATGTGCAAGTCAGTTAAAGCTCAATACTGCCGTTTAAATTAAATTTAATTTCCTCAATAAGGCCCGGAGTGTGCTCTGCTAATATAATAAAAAGAAAACATAGGCTGTGACAAGCTATACACTTTTGGCTGGGAAGGCAGACGGAAATAAATATTCAATCCTTAGCCTGCTTACGGCAATAATGTGTTTTTCACTGTGTCGAATGCAGTGATTTAGACTTCAGGGCGTGCTTGATCGCCACGTACCACTGCTTTCTGTGCTCACTTGAAAAGCTTGCAATTATCAGAGTATATTTTATAGAGACCAGAAATAGCCGTCTACCATTTTAAGAGATTATATATGACCACATAAACAGTCATACATACACATCAACTTCTATATCGGGTGAGTTTTGGGGTTTCTTTATAGATACTTTGTCTCCATAAATAAAGATGCCTTAACAAATTATTTCGTAAGCACATTTAAAAGCAATGCATTAAAAGTGCCAAGTCCTTCTGATGTATGTCTTCTGGGCATGGGGCCAGGTGCTCAGGGTGACTTGAGAGCCACACTTGGTGCCCATTTCCATACCTATTTCAACGAACGAGGTAAGATTCCTGGATCTTCCTCATCAGCGTCTAGACCTCTCCTCTTCTCCAGGTAAAGGGGAAAGAGGACCCCCCCCTTCCCTCTCTCTGCTCACTCTAATGGACAGAGAGAGGGAAGAAAAAGAGTAGTATATGTCTGCATAAATAAGGACTTGATGGTTGGATTTAAACTATAAACTCTAAGCTTCTTAAAGGTAAGGACCACAGTCTATCCATTTTTTTTTTGTACCTCTGACAGACTTCACACAGAGCTTATGCAAAGCAATAATTCAAAACTATTTGCTGAATGACATATGATTAATTTGGTAGGAAGGTGACGCAGGACCTGTCAAATGAGAGTCCTCTGGTGGTCTGAAGCCAGAGAGATCAAGCCAACCCACGCTCTGAGATCACAGAAGGTTCCACAGGGCAGGAGTCGTCTTGGGTTTGGGAAAGTCACCATTGGCACTGAGCAACTGACAGCCTAAAAGAACAGCAAGTGCATACTTAGAGGGTGACTTGTGAGAAGCGATATAAAACCTTGGAAGTAACGGAAAATCTTTGGGGTCTTGAGGTATTACAATTTATTTTTTTTAAAGAGGAACACGTACATGGTCAAAATTAAAGAACGTGTAGGAGGGTGGCTCAACGCTGCATTCCATGTAACATGAGCGTGATGAAGTGAGAAACCAACTATAGAAAGGTAAGAAGCCTGTGGCAATGTTCTTCTCTCCATGTGTCACCAAGTGATCGAAACCCTACCATCGCCAATGGTGTTTACCTAAAAAGACGGAGGGATCAAAGAGGGGTGTTAGACCAGCCCTGCGACAGAGAGTTCGACTTTGAACAAGGAGAGTATTTTGTAAGTTGAGAGGTGACAGAACTGGAAGAGACGGAAATACTAATTGTTTTATGTTTATTTAATTTTTTAAGCGAGAGAGACAGAGTGTGAACAGGGGAGGAGCAGAGAGAAAGTGAGACACAGAATCAGAAGCAGGCTCCAGGCTCTGAGCTGTCAGCAAAGAGCCCGACATGGGGCTCGAACTCACAAACCGCAAGATCATGACCTGAGTTAAAGTTGGTTGAGCCACCCAGGCGCGCTTAATTTTTAAATTAATGTGCGTGGAGGTGGATTGTAGTGAGCAAGTGTAGTGGAAAATTAACAAAAATCTACTTCCCCCTGCGCATCTGAGTCCAGAAAAGGAAATCTGCAACCTGGGATCACTGCTTTCATTGGTCCATGAAGATCAGCCTGTTGCCTTTTCTCTGAAATTTCTAATAATCTAGGAAGAAGGTGGGGAGCTGTTTCAGAGAGAGGACCATCCGAGGAGGACTCATCTCTGCTTCCTGAGGATGCACATCATGATCTGAAGCCAGACTCGCAGGTGCTTGGGAACTCAGCGAACACAGTGATGGCATCCGGCACCGTTTGTTTTAGAAACAGCTAGAGCTGCCTAAACTCGGACAAAGGGGCAAAGTTTACACATGAGGTCTTCACGTGGAGAAACGAACGGAGGAAGTTAAGGAGACATGGACTCCAGGCAGGCTCACATTCAGGCTGGGGGAGGACACTTAACAGAAACATCAGGTTTTAACTTCCCTGCATCCTCAAGAGCCACGGACGACCGACACATTCCGTGACAAACGCACCCCCTTGTGAAATAGTTTTTTTGAATCAGACACGTAGGAAAGGACACAGCTGTGTCCCTCTGAAATAAAACGTTGAAATTTAATACACGAATTCATTAATAACAGATTGTTCTTGGCCACCTCCCTCTTGTCGGGGAGGCAGAAATTCCTCACCAGACAGGAGGGCAGAATTTCAAGGGATGAAAGTGAGGAGAGAAGGGTTCTACTTGCCTGATCAAAGCGCTGTGTTAAAAAAAAATGTCTTTGAAGGAAGAACACTGGTGACATCAAAGGAACATTCCCTTGCAGAGGAGGGGGCCGGATAAAAAGTGTTGACTGATGCTGACAGGGATGCACAGCTATGTCCCTGAGCCAAAGCCTCTCAGGAGCCAATGTGAGTTCGTCCGCTTGGGAAGCACTGGAGCTAGAACGTGGCCCAGGAAGTACCCTGCCTCGCACAAGGCGGTCACACAGCCCTGTCCCCACAGCAGTGCGGGGACTCAGCGCTGATGTCAAATGAATAAAATAAAGCCCTGTTAAAAGCAAACCCATTTCCCCCTTTAGAAGTGTTTCTTCCACTTGCCGGAGCTGAAGGCTACCGGGAGGAAGACCAATCACGTGTGACAGGTGCACAGCAAACTGGGTAACGTGCCACGTGATACGTCAGAGCCATTTTCTGAACTCTTGTAACGTTTCCCCAGATTCTGGAAACTCTCAAAGACTCCTTCAGTCTCTGCAAGTCCATCTGTCACCAAATTCCAGAAGTTTCTCCTAAGCTATGGAGCTTCTCAGCACCATTTTAGAAGCCACTAGGGGTTGCTGCCCTTTGTCCCCTTTGGTTTGGGGGTTGACAGTCATGCTCTATGTCACACAGTCATCCATGTGACCGACTCACGCTGGCATCCACAACCGGATCCGCGCTGGCCAACCTCAAAGGCTTTCCAGAACCATCTTCAAAGGCAGAGTTGCTACCATCACGCCTCACTGAGGTCACTTCCCCTTCCTGCTGCGGCTCTCCTCTGGCTTCCCAGGATTCCCAGCGGGGACATTGCCTTCTCTCTCCTTTCTCCCCTCAGATACTTTGTGAGTCCTTCCATTTGGGAGCCTGCAATGACCTTAACTGAACATTTACAATCAACTACAAAATCAAAGACTGGTAGGTTCTTTTCACACCAGAGCAGAAAATCCTAATATACTGGACATGGCGTCATTCCATTTCATAAGCCCAAGGACTTCAGCTTCCGTTCAGTTGGACTGTTGTATATTTATATCTCTGTGTGCCAACTTACTTCAAATGAAAGCTGGTTAGACACAAAACCACCACCACCACACTTCAGGGGATACTGAAATTCTCTAATTCCAGGCGATCTTTTAGGCAAAGGAAAAGGAGTTTACTCAGGGGCAAGGAAGATACTGCCAGCCTCCTGTTTCTCTTCTTTCTGTAGAAATTTTTATAAGGCTCCATTTGGTTTGACGGGAGGATTAAAACACACTGGCCTGATAATCCTGCCATTTCTGCCTGAGTCGGGAAGCATTCTGGAAAGCTCCTCACACAGGATCCGACAGCACATCTAGAGCTTCGTCTCCCTCCCCACACGAGGTGGAAAATAATCTTTGTAAAACTGTCCTCTTCATTGTAACCGTCACATTTCTCAGAAAGAAGCCCTGCTTTTCAGTGACTCATATTTCATGCACACGCATGTTGGTAACGTCTGGTAAGGGTTAACGGGCTTGATCGCACTTCCCATTAAACTTTTAAAATTAAATGTTTGGGTTCCTTGGTCACTGTTTCCCTCTCTCCCTCCTTTGCTGAAGAAGGTCACACACTAACTCATTACCCTGTCCAAACTGAGTTCTCTGCTTTGATAGAGCCTTTTCTCTACAGCACCTTTCCCACCAGCTCCTGGTCGGAGTGGGAAAATGGTCACTGTGCACTTGGAGTCCGTCCGCTTTGAACCTGTGTTGCGACTTGTTGTTTTCATGTTAGCAGATGTAAGAGAACCTGAGTCTGGAGTCACCCTGGGGGTAAGCTGTGACCCAGCACGTGAGCTCTGGGGTCCTGGGAGGTGTCACCTGGCCCAAGTCTCCATTTCTTCATATTAGAAAGGGAATCATGCCACTCACTTATGTCCCAGGGCCACTGTGAGGATTGATGAGAACCCACCTATAATATCAAGCAAGTCCACAATCAATGTCAACTGAACCAACCTGCATATGCAATGAGCCTTGGAAATGTGTCTTTATGGTCTAGGAGATCAGGTGTTAAATATTGTACTGTGTGCATGTATTTTATGATTACATATTATGTATGATGTGTTCTAAAGGCTAAGCTACTTTGGTCTCTACACATTGTATCAATGACGGAACCCTGTCTCCACCAAAAACTGGAACAGCTGGTCTGGCTCAAGTTGAGGTACCCCTGAGTTGGTAGAAGGTCAAGAACAGCGACAGAAGAAAAACATACAACTATTTCTGTAGCTTCCCTGAACTGCTCTTGTATTGACCGTTGTTCCCTTTCTCTCACTGCCAACAGAAGCTCCCTGCCATCACCCACCTGCATCATGGCGGACTGGCGGCCACCTGCCACCTGCAAAAGCCTGTGCAGACGATACCTCCTTTCTGGGGAGGAGGAACAGGTGTGCTGTTGTCTTAAAGTGGGAGAGCGGGCACCACCCTAAACAGCTGTTGCCTCTAAGCCTTTCCCCAAAGACTAACATGGGCCAACTGCTGTTATGTCAAGTGGTTTAAGGGGCGGCAAAATGAAGTCCCAGAGTTTCTGTTCTCTTAGAGGGCAGATTCTCGTGGGCCAACATTAAACACATACCCAAGCGATTACAAAATAATTTAGAAACGCCAATGGCTATCACAGAGATTTAGATGGAAGTCCTGTGAGCATTCACAGTCTCAGAGAAAGGCTTATAACTACAGACATACGCGGCCAAGTCCTGCGCCCCAGGCTTCTCCTTCCTAGGGAAACCCTACCGATCGCATTAAGTCCCAGAGACACATGGTCGGCCATTCAACTTAACCGTTAGTTTTTCAGTGTCCATTTTCACCACGTTTGCTCTGTCCCCAAACTGCTTCCTTATGGGATTTCTCTTTTGTTTTGCTGGAGCATATATTCAGGTAATTTTTAAACAAGAGACTTAAACACACACCTATCAGAATAGCTAAAATAAAAAATTACGGAAGACCACAAATGCCGGAGAGGATGAAAAGAAATGAGATCACTTATACGCTGCTGGGGGGAAGGTTAAATGGCACAGGTTCCATGGGAAAGAGTACGGCAGTTCCTTCCAAAAGCCAACACGTGGGTGTCATGACAAGTGCACGCGGCACTTTGCCGAAGACATGAAGAACGCTTACGGAAAAACCTGCTCGGAAATGTCCAGAGCAGCTTTTTTTTTTTTTTTTTTTTCCCAACAATCAAACACTAGAGGAAAACCCCAGGCTCTCCAGCAGGTGAATGGTTATGCGGCGGTACATCCACACCATGAAATATCACTCAGCAATGAAAAGGGACAACTATTCACACTCACAGTAGTTTTGATGGGCTGCCAGCATCGTATGTGGAGAGAAGTCTATCTCAGAAGTGGTCTCCTGTGGGACCATATTTACATGGAATTCTTGAAATGGCAACATTACAGAGAAAGAAACCAGAACGGGGGTTGCGAGGGAGGAGGAAGGTGGCTTCGGTTATATCTAACAGGGTAGCACGAGGGATCGTTGTGAAGGAACTGTTCCGTACTTAACTGTGGCCGTTAAGTCAACCCATCTATGCACAGCATTGCATAAAACCACATACACACATACCCACATACAGATACACCAAAGAGTGCACATAAAACTAGTAAACTCTGAAAAAGGTCAGCAGACAGTATCCAATGTGAATTTCCTGTTCTGATGTCACACTAGGGTCATACAAGATGTTGCCACCGGGGAAACCAGGCAGGGTGTATACGAGGTCTCTCTGTATTATTTTTTCCAACGACATGTCAGTGTACAATGATCTCAAAATAAAAATTTTTGTCAAAGACGGTTTCTAAGTAGAAACCTGTTTCAAGTCCTTGAGAACGTGAGAAAGTCTTTATTCTCACAAGGAAATCTGGCTTGGCTAGGCAGACATCTAGGTCCAAAATTATTTTCTCTTAGACTAGAGTGTGGAGGGCACCGTTCCACTATTTCCCAGGGACCTTTATGATTCCTTCCAGCTCAAACAATCTTTGATTCTAGGAGCTGGTTTTATTTGTTCACCAATGCTGATTTTGCTTTGTGTTTATATTGCAAAGGTATCAAAGTAATAATAGCACACAGAGCAAAACTCATTATCTAAAACAATGGAGTAAATAAAAAACATCACGGGATTAGAGTGTTTATAAAACATAATTTGAAAGACAGAGCATTTATTTATGTCTTTTTCGGGCAAGTAATCATTCAAGATATGGTACAGAGATGGGGAGTTGTTGATACTCCTGTACCTAACAGAAATAAGGTCTGAAGCATTTTTCCCTCTTTTTTTAATTAAAAAATTTTATTAAAGCTTTAAATGTTTATTTTTTATTATTATTTTGTTTAATGTTTGTTTCTGAGAGAGAGCGATAGAGACAGAGCAAGAGTGGGGGAGGGGCAGAGAGAGAGGGGGAGACACAGAATCCGAGGCAGGTTCTAGACTTTGAGTTGTCAGCACAAAGCCCAACGCGGGGCTCAAACTCACGAATGGCGGATCATGATCTGAGCCAGAGTCGAACGCTCAACCAATTAAAGCATTCCAGGTGCCACAACATTTTTTCCTCTTTAGTGGCAACTGGGAAGGCGATTGATATAAAAAAGAAAGAAAAAAACTGTCTACACTAAGTGCAAAAAATTAATGCTGAACCAAATATAGTGGGGGGCTAGGCACTGGCCATAGTGCTTGTCAGTAGCATAGAAAATAAGCTACCTGGTAATCCCTGCAAATATAGCCGAGAAGACTCCGATTTACGAGTTTAGAGCCACGTATAGAAAGACTGGTCCCGGGGTGCCTGACTGGCTCAGTCGGTTAAGTGTCTGACTTCAGCTCAGGTCATGATCTCACTGTTCATGGGTTCGAGCCCCGCGTCGGGCTCTGTGCTGACAGCTGAGAGCCTGGAGCTTGCTTTGGATTCTGTGTTTCCCTCTCTTTCTGCCCTTCCCCTACTTATGTTCTCTCTCTTTCTGTCTCAATAATAAATATTAAAAAAAAAAAAGAAAAAGGTTGGTCCCACTCTGCACATCAAAAAGGCTCAGTATTCTTATGACTGGTTTCATTAAATTCTGAAAACCTATTAATATTGATGGTGTCAGACACTTGTGTGAGAAAAGAAAATTGGTTCCACACTATTTAAAAATTAATAACTTTGCCGCACAACAAAAAATGGTAATAAATGTAAAGTAACTCATTTGGGTCATTGATTACCAAGCCTGTGCCTGATGGGCCTCCCACTTGAAGGAATAAGAAATATTTGGATTATAAACACAAGTTCTCGCTAATACACTGTGCAACGATGTCATTTCCCCAGAGTTATCAATAAATATTGTAGGATGTAATCATTCATCAGGTTAATTAAATGATACGGGACTCTAGATTTTTCAAAGAGAAGCTATGTCAGAGAAGAAATAATTATAGTAAACTAAAAATGAATATAAAAATAGTTCCTAATTATTCTTCCAAAAGGAACACATAAATTTCAATTCAAAAGGGGGTTTCTACCTAATCTTGTAATATGTTCTGGGCATATACAATAAGTCAAGTAATGCACCCGCAGTGAAGTATCAGGAATGAGTCTGGCCTCTGAGACATTGACAGTCTAGAGGGGGAGGTAATATGTGCCCCTACAGGAGACAGAGGTCAGTATTAAATAAAGTCTAATGACATCTCCAATGTTGTTTCTATGATGCTGGCGAGGGTGTGGAGAGACGGGCACCCTCCTACACTGTTGGTGGCAATGTAAACTGGTGCAGCCGCTCTGGAAAACACTGTCAACAATAGCCAAATCATGGAAAGAGCCTAAATGCCCATCACCTGATGAGTGAGTCAAGAAGATGTGGTATATATACACAATGGAGTACTACATGGCAATGAGAAAGAATGAAATCTGGCCATTTGTAGGAAAGTGGATGGACCTCGAGGGAATCATGCTAAGCGAAATAAGTCAGGCAGAGAAGGACAGATACCATATGTTTGCACTCAGAGGTCGAACAGGAGAACAGGAGAAACCTAATGGAGGACCAGGGGGAGGGGAAGAGGGAAAGAGAGTTGGGGAGAGAGGGACGCAAAACTTGAGAGACTACTGAATACTGAAAACGAACTGAGTGTTGGAGGGGGAGGGGGGAAAAGAGGTGGTGGTGATGGAGGAGGGCACTTGTGGGGAAGAGCACTGGGTGTTGTATGGAAACCAATTTGACAATAAACTACTTAAAAAAATAATAATATTGTTTCTCCGAAAAAACAACTGAAAAATAAATACACTTTTGTGACACAAGTGGCTTAATACAGGGACACTCGGTACCTTGACTGTGATTCAAAATGGAGATCATCGGCTTTACTGTGTTACATTCTCAATGACCATGTGGTGGGCACATCAGTGAAAGTGGATACTCCCTCCTCGACGGGTTTGGTTTACTGTGCTTAGTCCTTTGTTCAAGTACTATCTCAATAAACATTTATGAAGTACCGGGCAATATAGATACAAAGAAAATGAAGGTTTCTCAAGCTCATGGACCTGCATGTGAATAAATAAAACAGTGTGTTGAGTCCCACAGAAGAGGTGACCCCAGGGTGCTTGGGGAGCCGCAGCACGGTGATCTCAGAGGACAAGATGCTGGCGGTCCTGAGGGGAGCAGGTGAGGGCGAGGTGAAGGGAAGTGGGAAAGAACAGCCTAGCAGAGAGCGGCACGCAGGAAAAGCCCGGAACCTTCACAGAATGCGTCCGGGAGATGGGAATGGATGGGGAATGAAGCAGCTCTGGATCGAGGTAAGAGAAGGCGGAAAAGGGAGCCGAAGAAGAGGGAGGCGGGGCCAGAGCAGGAAGGGTGTCAACGGCCCAAGCTAGGAAGAGTGGGCTCTGCTGCACGGGCGGGTGGTCTTCTGACCACTTTGGCGGCAGCCATGTGAAGGCACGGTGAAGGCAGTGATCCTGAAAAGGAGTGAGGAGGGGCGCCTGGGGGGCTCAGTCAGTTAAGTGTCCAACTTCGGCTCAGGTCATGTCTCACGGTTTGTGACTTCCAGCCTCGTATCGGGCTCTGTGCTGACAGCTCAGAACCTGGAGCCTGCTTCCGATTTTGTGTCTCCTTCTCTCTCTGCCCCTCCCCTGCTTGTGCTCTGTCTCTGTCTCTCAAAAATAAATAAATGTAAAAAAAAAAAAGAAAAGGAGTAAGGAGGCTACTGCAAAACTCCCAGAGAAGGGGCAGATCCAAGAGTTACTTAGGAGGCAGACTGGGGTGCACTGGGGTGGCTCAGTTGGTTAAGCGGCCGACTTTGTCTTGGGTCATGAACTCGCAGTTTGTGAGTTCAAGCCCCATGTCGGGCTCTGTGCTGAAGCTCAGAGCCTGGAGCCTGCTTTGGATTCTGTGTCTCCTTCTCTCTCTGTCCTTCCCCCGCTCACACAGTCTCTCTCTGTCTCTCAGAAAAGGAATAAATGTGAAAGAAAAGAAAAAAGAAAAGAAGAAAAGAGAAGAGAAGAAAAGAAAAGAAAAGAAAAGAAAAGGGAGCAGACTGGATGGCCCATGGTAACTTACTGAGTCTGGAGAAAGAATGGTCTCTTGGCTTATTCGTCCCACGGGGATGGTTTGAATAAATCCTACTTCCTGTATCCGACAGCAAGTGATCTATGGTGTCCTGACAGTACTCTTGCTGTCATGACTCTGATCCTGGGTCAAGGTCGCTTATGGGTGAAGAGGGCTGTCACAGCAGGCTGAGGGTGAGGCCCACGGAGAGGAAATGCTCCCAGAAAGGGGACCTCATGATTCACATGCCCATTTCCCCCAGACGCTGCCAGTAAGGAACAGTAGCACAAAGGCTGGGGAGAACCCAGGATCGGGACCCCCCACGCTTTTGGGAAGAATCTTTGTGTGAATTGTAAGGGAAGGAGGCTCAGCAGGACGGACAGATGAAGTATGCTCAGTTTTCTAGGAGGGTTCCGAGGGGCTCCTGTCCTGTGTGGGGGAGCCAGCCAGTGATGGGCCATCCTGGGGGCCAGGCCCACAGACTAGGGCCCAGGCTCAGACTGGGGAAGCCGGGAAAGGGGAGCAGGGCTGCCCCAGAGAGGCCGGAAGGAGATGGCTCACTGTGGGACGAGGCACTTCAGGCCGTTTCTGGCCCAGGAAACCAGCAGCAGCTCGGACAGGGACCTGGGGAAGGAGACCGTGGGGAGCAGGGCACGACAGACCCAGGCCGCGCTGGGTCAATGAGCCACGCGGGTGTCCTCTGGCCAGTGCTCACGCAAGGGGTAGGGGGTCCTGGGGCGAGAGGCTAGGCCACAAAATGAAAGAAGTGGAATGGGCAGGAAGCAGGAGGTCAGGAGGCTTCTCATATCTGCCTGGGGACGACAGACAGGCTGGGGTCCAAAGGCCTGTGAGTCTCGGATTGGCTGCTTCTCAGCCTTTTGAGGACCCTGGCGCCCCCAGAAAGGGCCTTTGGCATTATTTTGGCTCCTGATTGCTCCCCCTCCTGCCTCGCATGCCCCCCTTCCTATGACCTGCCTCAGCGCCAAGGAGCTGCAGCTCCGGGACATGTCTGGCTCCTTCACGCCTCTCTTCTATGGTTCTCTCTTCTAGAAACGCACCCCCCACCACTCGGCTGGCCTGGAGAAGTCTTGGGCCAAACCACGCAAGGATGTCACCTCTCTTGATCTGCACAAGCCTTAGAAGACCATCATCGCACCGAACTACAACGTCCGACTTCTGATGAGAAACGGAGGCCATCACGTCCAGGTTGGCAGAGAGCGGGCCTGCGGGGCACCTGCCGGGGGGACGTGAAAGGATGTGTCCCCCCGCGGGCCTTGTTCACCTTTCTGCTGACAGAGCGATGCGGACCCCTGACTGGCCTCCAGAGTCTTAGTGCTACCGTGTCCCTGAGACAGAGGAGGCTGACCTTCAGATTCAGACTTTGGCCCTGGCGCCAGCCTGGGGGGACCCCACGTCCTTCCTGGATCTCCCTGGCACCTCGGCCTGCACGAAAGCTCCGTTCTACAGAGTGAGGGACATGAGAGGCCAAGAGTGCTCCCAGCCAAGCCCACCACACACTCCGTTCTAGCCACCCAGGGTGCTGGGAGGACCTGACAAGAG